>JAXIVJ010007412.1:0-60918 GCA_036785665.1 Chirona hameri | reverse complement strand
TATTTGCGAAAAACAGTTTTGCCAAAAAAATCACCTTTTTGCCATTTGATGACCTCTGTAGCCTAAACTATTGACAAGAGCTCAAACCTGAGGACACACATGTCGATTGAATTTGTCAAGAGATTTCGATTGCTTGTTTCCGTTAGCTGCTAACTATCATAGTTACCGATATATTTGGGGGTGTTCGAAGCGACGTCTTGAAAACTTGAAAATCTGACCCTTAACCCGCGAGTTACTGGGGGGGGGGGAGAGGGGGCTATTTTTTGCCCCCCCCCCTTTCCCGTTATTTTGCAATAACTCCTAAACGAACACTGGTATCGTCACCAAACTTACAGTACCTACTCTCACATCAATTCTACACATGTTGGCAAACGGAAAAATATGAGGCTATGATAGGTCAACCGGGAATGACGTCAGAGTGACGTCATGTTATTCATATGGTTCTTCGGTTTTTGTTGCAAAGTAATGGTTTTCGGAAAACGCTGTCAAAGGTACGATAATTGAGATAAACTCAATTGTTTTAAATCAAATTACTGACAATAGACCGGGATATCAAACTGCTATCTCGGATTTGTGAGTTTTTTTAAATTCAAAATTTTGAGAAATCCAATTATTTTTTGTTGGTACAACATTTTCGAGAAAAAAAACATAATTATCCAAAAACCGGAATATTTGTGATCGAGAGGTATGCGGTGAATATGTGTACCACATTTTAAGTCGATATCTTTATGAATGACCGAGTTATGACCTTTAAATGACACAAATCGACCACTTCTCACAGCATTACTATGTATAAAAAACGCATTTCCATTTTTGTTTTTTACTTCCATTTATATGGAACAAACAATGTTCTAAGGTCATTTTTTCACGTTTTAGACGAAAAACAAACCCATAAACATGTGTTACAACGCCTATTGACCGTAATCTGCAGTTTGACCTCGTGACCTCGGTTGACCTTGACCTGACCCAAGGTCATACACAGCTTATAAAGGTATTTAGAAGTGTCAGACACACGAATCATATCGATTTATCGACAGCTTATGCGTTTAATATCGCAATTTTGCGCGACAATTCCATCCATCGAGACCTTTTGACACGGTCAAACATTTTTTACTTGACCTGACCTGTGACGTCATCAGTGACCCTGAGGTCAACAATATTATATTTCCCTCGATAAATTTCCCAAGGCTATCGAATGCCGTTTTAATTTTTACATTCGGTCCAGTAGTTCCGGAGATCAGAGGGGGGGGGGGGCAAAAATAGCCTCCCCCAGTAAGTCGCGTTATGAAATACACCCCAGTAACTCGCGGGTTAATGACCTCTGGTTACCTCAATATTGACCTGAGAAAAAAAATATCGAAATACTTTCGAAAGAGCTTGTCTCGAGCCATCTAACGTCCTTTTCGCTTGGCGCTACGTTGCGTGATTTTCGAGATCATAGGGGGTGGGGGGCAAAATCCGCCCCCCCCTCTCCCCAGGGCATGTAATTATCAGAGGCCCTCCAGGGCGTGTGTTAAGTTCAATGCGTCGACTTCGCCGCACTTTTTGAAACACATGCTGGACCAGAGTACCTATATCAATGAGTAGGTTCAAGTTTGGCGACTGCCATGTCTCCGTCACGCCTGGGTCAAACCATAATAAACTAACTATGTTACCACATCAACTATTTCTGGTATGCTTTTTGGAATAGTTCTCATTTTCTTCTAGAAGTTCAACTATATAGTAGGATATGGTAATCAGATCGGAAAATATCTGAAAAAAACGAAATAGATTTAATACAATTTTGTGTGGTATTCGAATGAAAATAATATTTAAATGTTCATTGGGACATCAATTTTATTGGAAAAATGTATATAAACACCATTTTAACGAAACATAACAATTAGTCAGCTGTAATAGAGTTTGCATTCAGGCCGGACATTTATAACCACCAGGCCGTCGCCGGAACGTCCGGCCAGCGGCGGCGGCCGGCCGGCCCCGCGGCGGTACGGTCTCTGGCAAGGCGTCGCAGCGGTTCCCACCAACTTGCGGCCGGCGCGGCGGCGGCGGTGTACAGCCTTTGGCAGCGGGCCCTTCCCGCTCCGGCGCGCCGTGTGGGCGGAACATGCCTCCACTCGACCGATAATTGTGGACGATTGGAGTGTCTCAGGTAAATCGGAGGCCATTCCAGGAATCTTGGAGAAACTAGCTTCCCATGGAGCATAAATACTTGTATCCATCTCTCTTAGATAACAAATTAAGGGGGGGGGGGTGTAACTACCAAGCCACTTTGCATTGCCTTAACACTGTGTAGCGGGATTCGCCTGCCATGGTGACGTCACGGCTACCAAACAACTTGCGGCCCCCCCCCCCAGGTGCTTTACGCTGGGACAAGAAACTACACGCGCCATCACAACGTTTGTTGGTTGAAGGCAGGCGTTGTCATCTCAATGCCCATAAGCTGTTCAATAATGCCCCCGGTGACGTCACGGCGGCATTACTTTTTGCATCCCTGTGAATTTCCTTGTCATTAATATGTGACTTGATGCTGTCTAACATACAATATTGATGATGTACTTTACATGTGTCACTTGCGAAGTAGTGTTTCATATATTTAGCTTGCGCTGCTATGCCGGATATAAGTATGCCCTCGGTGACGTCATGACATATACTTGCGCAGCGGGACGGTTCTACCTTATATTTATGGCCTTGGGTTGAAACTTGAAGGCAATGCGTTGAAGCCTGCAGGAAATAATAGCTGGCCGGTTTTTTGCCATTTTGTAAATGTTGGTATCGTGACTCAGAATGTGATACGTTAAGAAGTGTGTGTGTGTGTGTGTGTGTGTGTGTGTGTGTGTGTGTGTGTGTGTGTGTGTGTGTGTGTGTGTGTGTGTGTGTGTGTGTGTGTGTGTGTGTGTGTGTGTGTGTGTGTGTGTGTGTGTGTGTGTGTGTGTGTGTGTGTGTGTGTGTGTGTGTGTGTGTGTGTGTGTGTGTGTGTGTGTGTGTGTGTGTGTGTGTGTGTGTGTGTGTGTGTGTGTGTGTGTGTGTGTGTGTGTGTGTGTGTGTGTGTGTGTGTGTGTGTGTGTGTGTGTGTGTGTGTGTGTGTGTGTGTGTGTGTGTGTGTGTGTGTGTGTGTGTGTGTGTGTGTGTGTGTGTGTGTGTGTGTGTGTGTGTGTGTGTGTGTGTGTGTGTGTGTGTGTGTGTGTGTGTGTGTGTGTGTGTGTGTGTGTGTGTGTGTGTGTGTGTGTGTGTGTGTGTGTGTGTGTGTGTGTGTGTGTGTGTGTGTGTGTGTGTGTGTGTGTGTGTGTGTGTGTGTGTGTGTGTGTGTGTGTGTGTGTGTGTGTGTGTGTGTGTGTGTGTGTGTGTGTGTGTGTGTGTGTGTGTGTGTGTGTGTGTGTGTGTGTGTGTGTGTGTGTGTGTGTGTGTGTGTGTGTGTGTGTGTGTGTGTGTGTGTGTGTGTGTGTGTGTGTGTGTGTGTGTGTGTGTGTGTGTGTGTGTGTGTGTGTGTGTGTGTGTGTGTGTGTGTGTGTGTGTGTGTGTGTGTGTGTGTGTGTGTGTGTGTGTGTGTGTGTGTGTGTGTGTGTGTGTGTGTGTGTGTGTGTGTGTGTGTGTGTGTGTGTGTGTGTGTGTGTGTGTGTGTGTGTGTGTGTGTGTGTGTGTGTGTGTGTGTGTGTGTGTGTGTGTGTGTGTGTGTGTGTGTGTGTGTGTGTGTGTGTGTGTGTGTGTGTGTGTGTGTGTGTGTGTGTGTGTGTGTGTGTGTGTGTGTGTGTGTGTGTGTGTGTGTGTGTGTGTGTGTGTGTGTGTGTGTGTGTGTGTGTGTGTGTGTGTGTGTGTGTGTGTGTGTGTGTGTGCGTGCGTGCGTGCGTGCGTGCGTGCGTGCGTGCGTGCGTGCGTGCGTGCGTGCGTGCGTGCGTGCGTGCGTGCGTGCGTGCGTGCGTGCGTGCGTGCGTGCGTGCGTGCGTGCGTGCGTGCGTGCGTGCGTGCGTGCGTGCGTGCGTGCGTGCGTGCGTGCGTGCGTGCGTGCGTGCGTGCGTGCGTGCGTGCGTGCGTGCGTGCGTGCGTGCGTGCGTGCGTGCGTGCGTGCGTGCGTGCGTGCGTGCGTGCGTGCGTGCGTGCGTGCGTGCGTGCGTGCGTGCGTGCGTGCGTGCGTGCGTGCGTGCGTGCGTGCGTGCGTGCGTGCGTGCGTGCGTGCGTGCGTGCGTGCGTGCGTGCGTGCGTGCGTGCGTGCGTGCGTGCGTGCGTGCGTGCGTGCGTGCGTGCGTGCGTGCGTGCGTGCGTGCGTGCGTGCGTGCGTGCGTGCGTGCGTGCGTGCGTGCGTGCGTGCGTGCGTGCGTGCGTGCGTGCGTGCGTGCGTGCGTGCGTGCGTGCGTGCGTGCGTGCGTGCGTGCGTGCGTGCGTGCGTGCGTGCGTGCGTGCGTGCGTGCGTGCGTGCGTGCGTGCGTGCGTGCGTGCGTGCGTGCGTGCGTGCGTGCGTGCGTGCGTGCGTGCGTGCGTGCGTGCGTGCGTGCGTGCGTGCGTGCGTGCGTGCGTGCGTGCGTGCGTGCGTGCGTGCGTGCGTGCGTGCGTGCGTGCGTGCGTGCGTGCGTGCGTGCGTGCGTGCGTGCGTGCGTGCGTGCGTGCGTGCGTGCGTGCGTGCGTGCGTGCGTGCGTGCGTGCGTGCGTGCGTGCGTGCGTGCGTGCGTGCGTGCGTGCGTGCGTGCGTGCGTGCGTGCGTGCGTGCGTGCGTGCGTGCGTGCGTGCGTGCGTGCGTGCGTGCGTGCGTGCGTGCGTGCGTGCGTGCGTGCGTGCGTGCGTGCGTGCGTGCGTGCGTGCGTGCGTGCGTGCGTGCGTGCGTGCGTGCGTGCGTGCGTGCGTGCGTGCGTGCGTGCGTGCGTGCGTGCGTGCGTGCGTGCGTGCGTGCGTGCGTGCGTGCGTGCGTGCGTGCGTGCGTGCGTGCGTGCGTGCGTGCGTGCGTGCGTGCGTGCGTGCGTGCGTGCGTGCGTGCGTGCGTGCGTGCGTGCGTGCGTGCGTGCGTGCGTGCGTGCGTGCGTGCGTGCGTGCGTGCGTGCGTGCGTGCGTGCGTGCGTGCGTGCGTGCGTGCGTGCGTGCGTGCGTGCGTGCGTGCGTGCGTGCGTGCGTGCGTGCGTGCGTGCGTGCGTGCGTGCGTGCGTGCGTGCGTGCGTGCGTGCGTGCGTGCGTGCGTGCGTGCGTGCGTGCGTGCGTGCGTGCGTGCGTGCGTGCGTGCGTGCGTGCGTGCGTGCGTGCGTGCGTGCGTGCGTGCGTGCGTGCGTGCGTGCGTGCGTGCGTGCGTGCGTGCGTGCGTGCGTGCGTGCGTGCGTGCGTGCGTGCGTGCGTGCGTGCGTGCGTGCGTGCGTGCGTGGGTGGGTGGGTGGGTGGGTGGGTGGGTGGGTGGGTGGGTGGGTGGTAATTATACTGTGTGTACGTGTGTTCTCTGTGTATAGTTCCAGCGGTGTCGGAACCATGCGTTAAATAAGGTTAAATTAAGGATAATCATTTCAGTGCTGCTTCAGCGCATAGACCGAAATCAGGACACTTGCCGATAGCCGATACTTTGCATATACGCACGATAGGAAGTCAGTACGGTACGGTTCTACAATCGTGTAATTATTTGTCCGTCTTGTAGTCAACGTGGTTCAGAGTGGTGTCCACTCAGATACGGTTAAGCTGAAGTTGACCGGCAGTAGATCACAGGCATTGGTCGTACCATCAATAGGGAATAAACGTTTGGACCTTAGAATTGGTGACGTGGACAAAAGTCGGTACGGGACTGACGTAATGGCTGAGTAAACGACACGAGCTGCTCACGAGCCCCGCACTTTTTCCGACTGGCAGGGAGGCATGAGGGTTACGAACGGTTGATCACTGTCTGCCCGGGTTCACGTCTACTCTAAATGTCAAGGGAACTGTAGTAACAACGGTACTCGCAGGGGAGGGAGGTGTAGTGTAACAGCACACCGATTGACCAGCGGTAGGCCGTCAGGAAATGGGACGGGTATGCGTCACGAGAAGGGTGGGCAGTATATGTAACAGTTCAGCACTCCAGTACTTCCGGTAGACACTCTTATAACGTAGGGGCCGAATCATTCGGGAGAGGTATTACAATCAGATAGGACAAATGGGCTAGATAATCAATTGCCACCACTATTCTTATCAGTTCAGTGAAGTGTCGTTGGTTCACGAGACTAGCAACTTAACCGTTATTTTCCCTATACACGTTTAATTTCGGTACAACGATGCAGGAGTGCATTTGGTGTTAAATTACGGCCAAATACGCAGATATAATCGTCCCACTACGAGGGGCCCTTCAACGACAACATTCGATATCATTGTAGTCGCCATTAGACCGTCCAACACTCAGGCAAGGCCCGTCATTCCGTCATTCCATCTGCTCTCACCGTCTGATCAGAGTTGGCATTCCATTCGCACTTGTATTCAAAACTCCAGTCATACCACACCACTACAACGAGGAACGAATAAATCTAGGCTAAGATAGAGCAGATGAACTGTATTACGAGTGATGGAGGATGAATCTGAAGCGGGCGATCTGGGGGAGAGAGAACACGTAATCAGAGGGGGTCCCGGGCGGCCGTGTAAAACAGAGTAGACACAGGCAGAGTGACCAGAACTGTCATTGAAAAGTACTCAGTTGGCGCAACAGATGGAAGCCACGGGTCGATTAGTTGTACGCCTAATACGACAGCCACGCGAACATCATTACTGCCGAGCATGAACGACAGGGACTTAACACAAATTAGAATGGGATGGGACAAGGCCTCTGACTGGTTAAGTAAAGTTGCCATCACTGATCAGGAATTTAATTCCAGACGCGCGTATTTGGGTGAAACCAGCTGGACTCACCTGGTGAATTTGGGTTTAAAGTTATTCTTGCAGCGCGACGAGGGCACACTCAGCGGTCGCTTCTAGGCGAGGTGGTAAGGCACCCGCCCTCACCCGCAACGCGTATATAATCTCACGAAGGGGGCGGATTTGCCTCCGGGAAATACGCCGATGTTCGGCGAGTGTCTGCTCCGCCGCTAACATACGACGCTCCGCCTCTTCGACCCGCCGCTGCAAAATTCAACGTAATGATCACACAGGAGTACTGGAAGTCTATTAAGGGCAAGAGGCAACGGGTGAGATTAACATAGGGCGTCATAAAGTATGCAAGGACCACAAGCATTAGGATGTGACGAACGCATTATAGGGACCATTTAACAATTAGATGAGGAAACCATGAACCGCATAAGACAACTATACACTGTCTAAAGTCCAGCCCTTTCCACCCCTGCTATAACTTACCTCCGACTTTAGGACAGCCCGATGCAGTTCCGTTAAATCCAGTTGGAAGGCACAGGGCGCGGCCGCCGAGAAAGGACTCGGCGATCGGCTAGTGCTGGGAACCTCTACCTCCTGGGATGATGTCGACATGGCCGCGGGATATGGTCGTGCGTGGGCGGGGCCCCGCACTTATATAGGTGCCGTCCCGAGCCATTACGAGTCTGCACAAAAACAGGCAGCCTCAGCGGTAGTAAAGCAACTAGAGGTACAGTTTTCCCCGCTAGATGACAGGCATGAAGCAGAATGTGACCGGCAAAGCAAACTAGTGGTTCAGTTTTGCCCGCTAGATGGCAGGCCTGGAGCAGGACTGAGCCAGTAAGGAAAATGTGGTCAGGAAGCAGAGGTGTTAAGGCTCATACAGCCGGGAATTAAAGGCCTGCCAATCAATCGGGTGCACCACCAGAATAGCCAATAGGACACCTAGGTCATACCACGGTTGGCATTGCTAGGGTCCTCAACTACTCATCTTGGACTTTTAGGCAACATTTATTTCCCTAGCTCTCTCCAGGGCTTCTCCACTCACAAGTGAACTTAACAGGTGGAGAGGTCAGACAATAGCAAATTCCTTAGTATGCATACGCCAGATCTCATAAACAGGTTTACATCATTGAGGAGAGGAAAGTGAAGGAGGACGGAGATGCAATACTAGCTGTTACAGCCAAGAAGGAGTCAATAGCTTAGCACATTCCCATAGGCTACAACAATCTAGCTATCTAACCTTAAGTCTAATGTAACTGCTCAACTGCTGCAATCTACATCCCTGCACTACCGTCCCATGGTGAGACGCTCAGAAATTCTGGAATAAACTCAAAACCACAGCGTGATTCCACCTATATACACCACTATTGGGGTGCAATGTCACATTCAGCTTAAACTAAGCAAGGATCTAGGCCATCCAGATGGGTGTGAGCGGTTAGGTTAGGATACGCAGTTGGCATTGAATAACCCACCAAATGGTTGATAATGAACCTAGAGATCAATAAAGCAGCCTATAATTCCTCAACGCAGGTTCTCATCAGATTCACGTCCCACGAAAACCCTTCCGGAGATTCAGTTAATACATAGGAAACATCTGTTAAAGGAAATAGTTCACCTTCAACATTAGTTTTAAACTGAGATAGCAGTTTTGTAGCCCGTGTTGAGCAATCCTTATCTGCAACTTTTCTTGGCTGAAAAGACTCTCCAGCCGAAGATATTTGACTTTTTGACGAAGGAATGCGGCGCATATATGATGTACCGTACCGTCTGAAAGTGCCAGCACAGCCAGGGAGCATGCGCAGACCAATAACGCACACCATAAAATTAATAATTTACGACCTTCTGTCCTGAATTGGCGCGATGTAGGACCAATTTTGAAAAGAAAAAAAGAAACTGTATTACAAAATATAATAAAATCGTGTTCTGAAAAATTTCCCGAAGGTGAACTATTTCCTTTAACAGTGACACAGCTCGTGACTTAGATATTCAGATACAGGTCAGCAAGGTTATGCAGGTATTTATTCACTGCCTCACACCGGAGTATGCATCTACAGATCTACCTGGTCTGTTTAATTACAATAAATTAGGGTTAACACAGGAAGCGTGACTACCATCTAAATCAGTGGTGAAAAATTGTGCCGTTCTTGCACATCAAATAAGGAACGAATGCTGCCTCATCATGGAATCCCGAATGTTCCTCATCGCAAAAATAGTTGTAAGGCTGTACAAGTATATTTCCCCATTGTTGGTATAACTTACTAGGTACTTACCACGTATTAGGCCGATGAGCACCGTCATGCAGTCAACACGCCCAACACAATGTCCCACTCAGGCCGTTGTCGTCCTAATACCCAGGGGCGTCGCCACAGGGGGGGACGGGGGGGACACCGTCCCCCCCAGCCTAACGGCTGGGGGGGATTATCCCCTCCAGTTTTGGACAGTCTCCCCAGACATTTATCTGCACTTCACTCGGAAACAATGCATTTTGTCAATATCGTAGGCGTTTGGAAAAGCATGTGCTCGGCCTTTTCCCCCTTTCGACTTTTTCCCTTTTGAAGAGTATTTGGCAGCAATTTAAACAGCTTTTCGACAGCAGAAGACATGAGGCATGGCGCGAAATGGGCTCTGTTGGTTGTTTACCGCACCCTTTGTGTACTGTTTCCTAATAAAAACATAGTGTCTGTCTGTTCTGACTTCTGTGCCTGTCCCTACCACATTTGCCTCTTTAGTCTTTTCTTTCCCACGTGTTTTAACCGTGGTTGAAATAAATATGGATATAAGAAGCTTCTTCAAAAAAGGTTGGTACATAATGAATCGAAAATGTATTGTATGGCATTAGGTACAGGGGCGCAGCCAGGGGGGGGGGGGGGGCAAGGGGGGCAATTGCCCCCCCCCCCCTCTAACGGGTCACAGGGGGCCCCGCCGATATTGGCCCAGATACCATTTGCATTAGCTAAATGGCTTTCAAAAAGTCACAGGAGCCCTCAAACCAGGCAAGGGTTACTCTGGTGCATGGCAAGGGCCTTCAGAGACACTGAAGGGCTTTCGAAGCCGGCCCAGGGGGCCTCTTGGGCATGTCCAGGGGCCCATTGAACCCACCGAGGGGCACAAACAAATTGTCTAGGGGCCTCTCCAGCATGTCCAGGGGCCCATTGAGCCCACTCAAGTATGCAAAAACATGCCCAGGGACCTTTCGAGCATGCCCTGGGGCTCATTGAGCCCACTCAGGGGCCCCTAAAACCTGACCAGGGGCCTCTAGAGCATGTCCACTTGTCTAGGGGCCAATTGAGTCCACCCATGGCCCAACAAACCTGCCCAGTGGCCTCTCGAGCATGTCCAGGGACCCATTGAGTATGTTCAGGGGCCTCTCGAGCCTGACCAGGGGCCCATTATAGTCTGTTTTGGGGCCCCTTGAACCTGCCCAGGGGCCCATTATAGTTTTCCCAGAGGACCATCGAGTCTGTTCAGGGGCCTCTCGAACCTGCCCAGGGGCCATTAGAGCCTGTCCAGAGGCCTCCCGAGCTTGCCCAGGGGCCCATTGAGTCTGTTCAGGGGCCTCTCGAACCTGCCCAGGGGTCTCTCGAACTTGCCCAGGGGCCCATTGAGTCTGTTCAAGGGCCTCTTGAAACTGCCTAGGGGCCATTAGTCTGTGCAGGGGCCTCTCGAGCTTTCCCAATGGTCCATTGATCCTGTTCAGCGGCCTCTCGAACCTGCACAGGGGCTATTAGAGTCTGTTTAGGGGCCCTCCCAAGCCCCTAAATGGCCTCGGCTTGCCAAGGGGCCATTGAGTCTGTTCAGGGCCCTCCCAAGCTTACCCAGAGGACCATTGAGTCTGTGAACGGGGCTCTCGAGCCTGCCCAGGGGTTGCTAGCCGTCGCCTGCAGCGCCTGCTATAGCTGGAGCGCCTGCTAGCCGTGGTCGGCGCGGTTATAATGAGCGGTAATGTGCTGTACTCTGACCCACCTGGTGCAATGTTTTCTTGGGTTTCAAAATGGTTATTTGATAAGTCTGATGCGTTTTTGAATTCGTGGTGGTGGGGGGGGGGGGGGGTTATGGTAGTACAAAACAATTTAACAATTTTCCTCTCAGGAGTGTGTGCTGCAATATTTGTCAGCCAGGGGCGTCGCCGACGGGAGGGTCGGGGGGAGGTCTGGGCAAACTTCCCCCACTTTTAGAAGGCGGGGGAAGGTCGACCCCTCCCTCCCACACACAAACACACACATGTTTTGAGGGAAAAAACAATTTATCGTAAAATTTGTCTTTGCAGTGCAGTAAAAATCCAGCTATCTAGCGTCAAAAACTGGAAAATGTCGCGCCGCTTCGCGGCATGACACAAGTTTCGCAATTGCTTATACAAATTTGGAAAATGGGAAAAAGAATTGCATTAGGTGTCTGGCAGAGGCTCTCATTGGCGGTAATTGCTGGCCCCAGGGCCCATTCCCTTCATACAATATTAACTTCTAAGTTTCAAGCAAGCTACATGTTCAGCTAGTTTTCCGAGTTCCTAAAAAGGCGACGCGAACGCAAAGACGAGGAGATCGGCACCCGGAAGCTACTCCAGCGGTGCACAATTTTCTGGACCGAAGAGCTAATAGTCAAAACAGGCCAGGACCATCTCCCCAAGCCATCTCACCTCACGGTCTGGTTCCAATATTAACATTTCGTTTTCCAGGACCTAAAATTAACATTTTCACGCCGCTTCGCGGCGTCACATCGGTAGTCATCGTCATAACGAAGCCATAGCCATCGTCATCGGTTCGTCGTAACGCTGAATTGAATGAATATCATTTTTAACTTATTATCCTCTACAAGGAACACCGCCTATATTTCTGGGTTTTATCAGGTAAAACCGTAAAAATTTCGCGCCGCTTCGCGGCGCTAACTAGCAAGTACATACCTACCTACTATAACATGAAAATCCACATTCAAAGTGCTGCAAAGGCTTAAATACACGTATCAAAATGGGGGTATATTTATTTGTCATTTCAGCCGCCCCCACACTCAAAAGCCGACCCTCACCTGTTGTCATGGCTAAGATATTTTTCTCTCCTGTACGTAACAATACGCTCAGTACAATGCCTACTGAGGGTCCTGGTCCAATCCAGCTCATCAAAAGTAGACGAAGAAAAAATGCTAAAAAGGGGGCCTCACAAAATAAAGTGGCCGAAATCCGTAGAGTGTTTCATATCCAGGGGTATTTTTGTGTGGGTGGGGGGCCTCTCCCAGGTGCTTGCCCCCCCCCCCCTTTCTGAAGGTCTGGCTGCGCCCCTGATTAGGTATGCAAGGGCACAATTGATCACAATCAATGGAAAATATCCCACATAGATAATGTCGTACGTTTTCTAGTTTGTGATAAGGTCAAAATAACATGTTATTTTATTCCTTCTTGCATGCTTGGTAGCAGCTGCGGGACTGACCAGCTTCAATTTGTTAAGGTGTAGGTATTATCAATCTAGGTATTACCGCAGGTATTACCAGTCTATCAATTCGTCCCCCCAGTCCAAAACCCGTGGCGACGCCCCTGCTAATACCTATAAGCTATTCAATAAATGCACCGGTGACGTCACTGGATCATTACTTTTGGATCCCTGTGAGTGTTCTGTGTCATTAATATGAGGCTTGATACGGTCTAACATAGATTATTGATGATGTACCGTACATGTTGTCACTTTGCGAAGTAATGTTTCATATATTTAGCTGCTATGCCGGATATAAGTTTGCCTCGGTGACGTTGTGGTGCGTCATATCACTTTATTGCAGCTCTTTAGCGTTCCGTATTTCCGCAACTTGATTTGTTTACAATTCGTCAGTTCTACCAGAGTAAATCTAGAGAATTCTGTAACGTAAATAATTAGGCAACTTTGTATGTTTATTGCTAATGTGATTCATCTGCGGTTTGCTTTCCGTCTTTGTATTTCTCGTATAACTTATTTAACTTAATCTGTCCGCAATCTGTAGAGTAACTCGCGACTTTTATGTATATCTGTAAACAGAAGTGTCTTCGTACCCGGCAACGCGCGTAACTTTCTCTTGCTTTCCGCTCCTGGTCGCGACCTCACGTTGCTCGTCATACGATTTATTTAGTTACATGGTTTGTAATCTGTCATACGTCATAGCCTCATATCATATTATCACATTATATAGCTTTCAACTGTTTAAAGCTTGGTCTCCCTTCAGGTTCTTATTATGTAGTCCCGATCGGCTGATTGGTTTGCTCGTTGTCTTCTCGGCGCCATGTTTCCCGCCCGAGTCGCTCATTTGATATACGTCTGACTGCCCGGGTTGGCACTCGGCAGTCATGCGGTGTCATTTTCTCGTCTCCTCTTGTTGGTTCATTCTGTTTCGTTTGTCTGCAGATTGTTTGCCCAAATACATTGTGGGCGTGGGCGTTCACATCCATCAGTTCACCCTGGCTAGCAGGAACTTCCAGGAACTGCAGCAGGCTGTGACTGACATGTATGAGAAGACCAAACCTGAACTGTTTGAGCGTCTGATCAGCAAGACTCGGTTGACAGGTCGTCCATCTCTGTTCCTCTGCGAGCTCCGTGAGGTGGCGGACAAAGTTGGTGTTGGTGATGACCTGATTAGACACAAGTTCATCCAGTCCCTCCCGGCAGGGATCGCTCCAGCGTTGGCCTCGCAGCGTGAACTCACGCTTTCTCAGTTGGGTAAGCTGGCTGAAGAGTTGGTTCCTCTTGTACAGGGGGCCCATGCAGCAGTGAACGTGGCAGTCCATGATCGTGACCCCCAGTGCAGCTCTGGTGTGAGTCTACATCAGTTTCCCTACCAGCAGTCTCAGTCCATGCCGTGTCACTTTGCTTCTCCACAGCCGAGGCAGCAACAGTCTGGTCCCTACAGGTATCCCACTCAGGTTCGTGAAGCTGGCATGTCAGGTGCTTTGCTCGGACTGAAACCGTTTCATGAAGGACAGAGACCCAAAGTGTGTCGTGCCCGCTTGTTCTTTGGTGCGCAAGCTCGCACATGTAGACCGTGGTGTCAGAGGCTATCCATGCCGTGTCACTTTGCTTCTCCACAGCCGAGGCAGCAACAGTCTGGTCCCTACAGGTATCCCACTCAGGTTCGTGAAGCTGGCATGTCAGGTGCTTTGCTCGGACTGAAACCGTTTCATGAAGGACAGAGACCCAAAGTGTGTCGTGCCCGCTTGTTCTTTGGTGCGCAAGCTCGCACATGTAGACCGTGGTGTCAGAGGCTATCCAAGTCCGCTAACCTCAGAGTGCAGCCCTCGTCGCGCCCAGCCTTGTCTGCACGTGTACCACTTCCGACTCCGGAAAACTAGAGGGGCAGGCTGTTAACTATGCAGCCTTTGGCCTGCCACTCTTCCGGGTTGCAGCCCAGGCTGGCTCACAGCCACTGACCTTTGTTGTCGACACTGGCGCTGGTGTGTCTCTGATCCCTCAAGAGTGTGTGAAGGGCCCTCTGATTCAGCCCAAAGCTGTCTCCATCACTACTGCCAGTGGTCAGCAGCTTCGTGTGATCGGTGAGGCCACTCTTGATGTTGTTCTCCCTGCTCTGAGACGCCAGTTCACCTGGACGTTTGTTGTTGCGGAGGTGACCGAACCAGTGTTGGGTAATGACTTTCTGTCACACCATTCACTGATCGTTGACTGTGGTGCACAGGTCCTACGAGATGCCGCAACGTCCCTCTCCGTTCCTGGAGTGCCGGGAGTGTCTGAACCTGCTGTCAACCTGGTGTTCAACGATCTCTCTTCTCTTCCCAAGTCTGTACAACCTATCCTGCAAGAGTACCCTTCCGTTCTGAAACTTTGCCAGCTGGGTAACATGTTCAGTGACTCCCCAATCACTTCCACCCACAGCATCGACACTGGCAGCAGCCCGCCGACATTCGCTAGTCCACGGCAGCTACCACCGGACAAACTTCAGGCCGCCAAGCAGTCGTTTGACGTCTTGTTGAAGACAGGCGTCATTCGCCCTTCCATGTCCCCGTGGGCATCCCCAATTCACATGGTTCCCAAGCGTAACCCCGGTGAGTGGAGACTGACTGGTGGCTACCGCGCCCTGAACGCCGTAACCAAACCAGATTGTTACCCATTGCCACACATCCAGAGTCTTTCCACCAAGCTGCATAACATGCCTTCTTTCAGCAAGGTGGACCTGCTGCGAGCGTACCACAAAATCCCGATGAGCCCAGCTGATGTTGTGAAAACTGCCATCACCACGCCCTTCGGACTGTTTGAGCACGTGTGCATGCCCCTAGGACTGCGCAACTCTGGCGCTACCTTCCAGCGTGTGATGAATGTGATTTTCCGTGACGTTCCGTGTGTGTTTGTGTACCTGGATGACATTCTGGTGTTTTCCAAGAACGAGACTCACCACGTCGCTGATCTGCGTCTGGTGTTCGGCAAGTTGGCCGAGCGCAAACTCCGGATCTCCCTCGACAAGTGTGAGTTCCTGCAGCGCACTCTCGTGTTCCTCGGGAACCAGGTGTCCGAGAGCGGACTCGGCCCTCCCCAGACCAGAGTAGCTGAGATTCTAGACCTGCCCAGACCCCCTAACTCAGCGGCTCTGCGCAGATATCTCGGACTCATTGGTTTCTACCGTCGCATGATTCCCAGATTTGCAGACGTTGTGTACCCCCTCACTGAGCTGATTCGTTTGCACCCGAAGAGTAAAGAGCTGCCATGGGACGAGCAGCAGTCTCGCGCCTTCAGCGACAGTAATGTGACGTTGGCCGGAGCGTGTCCTCTGCCGCCTCCACTACCCCAGTGCTATGTGTATGAGTTGGTGACTAATGCCTCGCAGGTCGCAGTCGAAGCCGTCCTCCATCAGATCGTCGACGGAGAGTCGGTTCCTGTTGGGTTTTTCTCCCGGAAGCTTGGTCAGCCCCAGCAGCGCTACGCGGCCTACGACAGGGAACTCCTCGCGGCGTATCTGGTCACTTTGTACTTCCGTGACACCATCGAGGGTCGGCGAATAACGCTCCTCACGGACCACAAACCCCTCGTGAGTGCTTTCCGCAGTCCGCACGTGGCGAAGTCTGATCGCCAGCAGCGTCATTGGTCGGGGATCACTCAGTACGTCATGGGTGTGTGGTTCATCCGTGGCCGTGATAATATTGTCGTCGATTGCCTCAGACTGTATCTCTCGACTCATGTGACCTTCGCTTCATCGCTGATCACCAGGGTCAGGATGAGGAGACTTCCCGTCTGCGAGACTGTCTCGAGCCTGTGTCCCTCACAGATGGCATTTCGGTTATCTGTGACACGACCAACCCTCAGCCACGGCCGTTCGTTCCTGAGGCGTGTCGTCGTGAGGCGCGTCGTGTCGTCGACTGGCGGCCGCCCTCTAGCGGTCTGCTGCCGCAGTCTCGCGGCCCACCGCCACCACTGCCGCTCTCTCGCGGCGGCCCGTCGACGCCGGTGCCGCCTCCGCCGCTGCCGCTTCGCGGTGGTCTGCCTCCGCCGCTGCTGACGCCGCAGATGCGCGTTGACCCGCTTCTGACGCCGCAGATGCGCGTTGACCCGCTGCTGTCGTCGCAGATGCGCGTTGACCCGCTGCTGCCGCCGTCCCGTGGTGGACCGCGGCGGACTGACGGTGACCGGATGGTGCGAGTGGACGATGAGACAGTGAACGATGACCGGACAGTGAACAGTGAGCGTGCGATGGACTCTGCTCGGGCAAGGGACGCTGATCCCAGTGATGGTCCGCGGAGTGCTGCCGTGCCGGGGCAGTCTCCAGTGCAATCGCGCTGTGGCCGGACCGTCCGGTTCCGACGCCTGTCAGACTTTGTGTATTGTTGATGTTTTGTGGTCATATTTTTTCCTCTTCATGTTCGCTCCGCTGTGGGATGGGAAGTCATGTGGTGCGTCATATCACTTTATTGCAGCTCTTTAGCGTTCCGTTTTTCCGCAACTTGATTTGTTTACAATTCGTCAGTTCTACCAGAGTAAATCTAGAGAATTATCTTACGTAAATAATAAGGCAACTTTTTATGTTTATTGCTAATGTGATTCATCTGCGGTTTGCTTTCCGTGTTTGTATTTCTCGTATAACTTATTTAACTTAATCTGTCCGCAATCTGTAGAGTAACTCGCGACTTTTATATATATATCTGTAAACAGAAGTGTCTTCGTACTCGGCAACGCGAGTAACTTTCTCTTGCTTTCCGCCCTGGTCGCGACCTCACGTTGCTCGTCATACGATTTATTTAGTTACTTGGTTTGTAATCTGTTATACGTCATAGCCTCATATCATATTATTACATTATATAGCTGTTAACTGTTTAAAGCTTGGTCTCCCTTCAGGTTCTTATTATGTAGTCCCGATCGCCTGATCTGATCGCTCGTTGTCTTTTCGGCGCCATGTTTCCCGCCCGAGCCGCTCATCTGATATACGTCGGACTGCCCGGGTTAGCACTCGGCAGTCACTCGGTGTCATTTTCTCGTCTCCTCTTGTCGGTTCATTCTGTATCGTTTGTCTGCAGATTATTTGCCCAAATACATTGTGGGCGTGAGTCGACTTGGTTTCTCCCACCAGCGCCCCACAACGTCATGACAGATTTGGCGCAGCAGGGACGGTTCTACCTGGAGATAGGGTCTTGGACCACCGACTCTGACTGACTGATATATTCATTTCTCGGTCTACGAAAGGAAATACATAGCCGACCCGGACACAAAGATGGCCGCCGTAGGTAACAAGTAAATCTGGTCACGTGACGTCACTGGGCTGGAGGGATTCCTCTCTAACGGCGAAGGAAATTCTTGACGATTGTTAGTCGGCAAATACGACACAGATACAAATCGCGTTTACACCAATACAAAATCTTCGACGATAGAGCTGATAATGGAGACAATAATTGTTGAGTATAATGGTCGAAGCTAATTATTTACAAGTAAGCTGGAAGGGTCAATGCAAAGTCCGAAATTTAACAGAGAAGAATGGAGCCGACGAGAGAGGGGAGGGGGAATTTACTTGTAAAAGGCTGGATTTACTTCTTAAAGGGCGGAGGATTGTGCAAGCTGCCCGTGGGGACTATCACGAGACAGGACCGCAAAGGAAGAGTGAATCAAGCCTAGATGCAAAGGATACTGATGTAGCGCCGATGTGTGGCGAGGGCGTTGAGACGCATATGATTAAAGGGGTACCAAAGCTAACGCGGAGGCCAAGGTTCAGGGCAATCCGAAGGACACTCGAAGGAAGTGCCAGTAATGTGTCTCGGCAGATAGCAGTAATTACGTATTCCAGCAGAGAGAGGTTAGATAAATGTACTATGGCTGATAATACTCACAGTCAAGTCAGGGCCGGACAGATATTAGATAGTATTGGAGCTTGGAGAAGAGGCATGACGGCTTGTATGCACGATCCTTGTATCGAAAATCTATCAGCGTGGCGAATCATGCAAATGAAAGTGCTCGTGGAAAATTATGCCCAGACCAAGTGATAACGGCTGGCCGCATATCACAGGGAGGTTACAAGTAGTAAGTCCGAGACTGCGGGTGCCAAATGCCCAGAGGATGATAGGTTGGCGCAGAAAAAGGAGGGCGAGGGAGGAAGGATAAGTGGGAGGAGGAGGCCAGACGTGCCTCAGAAGTCACTCACGGTTAAACGGGGAGATCTCCTAAAGAAATCTTCGGGCAACCGCAGTCGCTATATAGGGAAGGACATCCGCGTAACCCGCCGTCGATGCCGGTCGATGTTAACTCAGAAATTTGGTCCGGCGGAGCCCCAAGTTTGTGGGCCCGGATGGAGATCATAGGTCCGGTGGAGTCCCAGGTTGGTGGGCCCGGATAGAGGACCCAGGTCCGGCGGAGCCTCAGTTAGGAGAGCCCGGGCAGTAGGTCTTACCCTCTCCCGGACAGAGAGGGTAAGACGGGTAGTAAAGCGAAGACGGTGTTTCATATAAGTCCTATGGACAAACTAGCTCCATTTTAAAGCAGGAACTGGGCGGATTACATTAAGTACATATATTCTGTGCGGCCCACGCAGCAATGCTGTCGATTAGCGGAGCGCTAGTAGGATTTCGTATTGATGAGAACATTTATCCTACCTGGGAGTCACTCATCCAACTGGCATCCGGCACTACTGGGATGGAATTTTTTGGGACGGACAAATAATTATGGGGCGAATGAAAGCGGAATGTCTGTAGCTGGGAAAGAGGCAGTGCGGATGACGACGGATAAATCTTAGGTTAAAGCCCAGTAGGAGTGGTCCGAACTTTGCCTGGACAGCCGTACGGATCATCAATCGAAGGAAAGCAAAACTTAGCGACGCTGGGCGTAAGACAAAGTGGGCGATTTTGGCTTTGGAGGTCAGCAGGGGTTCGAGGGGATGGGTAACTGGACGGATGGCCTAACTTACGACCCGACTTACGATTGTAAAGAGATACCTAATCACGAAAGTTGGCAAGGGTCACCTGGGCGTCACAATCGACGCTAATCCAAACCCCTTTTCCCGTTGTACTGTCCTCACCCTCATGGGCGAGACACTGCCCCTCCTGTCCTCGAGTAGTGAAATGACATGTCGGTGAACCAGCCTATATGATGGACCAGGATGACCAGCCTCTCAAAAATTAAATGCATCTACCAACATCAGATGTTTTTTACGCAAAGGGGCGACCACTCACCGCTGTCTACCGCCTTCTTCATCTTCACCAGGTCTACTGTATTGTTCACACTCACGCAGCCGCAGGACTCTTCAAGGCTCAGATGATCAGTTCCGCCTCTTACTCAGTCTCTCCCGCTGACTGAGACTCCCAGATGGCCTAGCGTACTCTTCACCACCCGCTGTTCCCCCGGTGTTCCCCCACGCTACACTACAAGAAAATACAATCTGAGCTTTCGCCAATATTGTATCACCCTTCGTTAGCGATTAAGAGGCATTCGGTAACAGGTCAATGCTCATCTTTAAGACGAGCAATCACATGTTAATCGCTGACGAAGTGTTTTACAATATACCCGAAAGGTCCGATTGTAATCCTTTTCTTGTGGAGTAAGTCCTATTTGTATGTAATTTTCATCTGGGATCTCTACGTGGTTTGGACCTTCGGGTCTGACCAGCGACTCCTCTGACCTTCCAAGAAGCCCCTCTTGTGTGTCAAGGGGCCCAGTCGGCCTGTTCATAGGTCTTTCCGACCTGGCCCGAGACTGAACTGGCTGCTTTGTCACCCTGTCAACATGCTCAAGGGGCCCTCCGACCCGCCCTTGGGCTGTGGGGAACTGGGGCGCCTGGCAAGGGACTGTGCTGACTGATTTGTCACCTTGAGACATGCTCCGAGGGCCCTCCGACTTGCCCTGGAGCCCCTCCGTGCTTCCTAGGGGCCCATTCACAATGTTCAGGAGCCGTCCTGACCCACTTAGGGGCCCTTTCGGTCTGGTCAGGGGCCCCTCTGACCTGCACAGGTGCCCTTTTAACTTCTCAGGGGCCCTCTGGGGTCTGTCCAAGGGCCCTCTAACCTGGTCAGGGGCCCTTATGACCTAGCAAGGGACTGTGCTTGCTGCCTTTGACGCCCTGCCGACATGCTCAGGGCCTCTCGACCTTCCCAGGTGACCCTCTGTGCTGGTTAGGGGCCCATTGTAGGTGTTTAGTGGGCCCTCTGACATGCACATGGCTCTTTTGAACTTCGAAGGGGACCTCTGGTCTTTCAGAGAGGGTCTTGGTGGCCCTAAAGGGCCTCTGAAGTGCTCTAAACTCTCTAAAGACCACGCTTCGCGTGGTAAAGGGCCCATTATACTGCGCTTCGCGCGGTCTCGTCGGTCCTTTTCGGCGCGCCTTTTTTTCGCCCGCCGCCGACGAGGGCCCTCCGCTGCCGAAAAGGGCCCTCCTGGCCTCCAAGGGGGTGGACGCACCAGCTCCCTCCCCCATCCTAGGCTACGTGCCTGGCCTGAAGGTATGTTGATGTTTTTGCATGGCATTGGGTATTCCGGCAAGTAACGTAGGATATATATTTTATATCCTATATATTTTTTTATAGATATATATTTCCAACACCTTTATGGATGCATAATGTGCATTGCTTATTACCTACTGGTTTGAACATACCTGTACCATTCATTTTTGGGGAGAGGGGTTAAGAGGGTTTAGGTCATGGGTCATTTTTGGGGCGCGTTCACCCCTACCATCCTCCACCTGCAGTGCCAGTGGCGGTATTCTACTGCAGATACCTTACAATGTTGTATTGGCAAAACACTGAAGTATTAACTTTTTTATAGAAATATTACCTTTGTTATATGTTTTATATCTCGAGATAAAGAGTAAAGCTTTAATATGAAACCAAAACAAATGCGATCTTTGACGGGAAAGGGGTATAGGCACAACAAATAAAACAAATGTGACGTCATCAAGAAATCCAGTCAAAATTGTGAAAATCGGAGATCAACAAAATGTTGCTTAGTTCATTGCAGTCACGATTATATGGCAATATGATGCATTATCTTCAGTGGTTCTGGAGCTACATGCCTCCAAAGATAACAATGCACCGTGACCTCGCAAAAATGCCCGAGGCTATATCCTCAGAACCGTTGACCTTAGGGATCTGCTGATGCCAAAATCGACTTCAGGGCACAATATAACAATATGGACAAAATGTCATCAAAATATATTTAAAAATGTGGCGGTGTGAACCCTTGGTCGATCTGTCGTGGAATGCCCTCCCCCCCCCCCCCCCCACCCCCGAGCTCAAATTTGAGGGCACCACTGGCAATTGCATATTTCAAAAGCTTTTGATTGTTTTTTTCCCGTTTGTTCCTAGCTAGCATACTTCCCGAGATAGTTGGGGGTTTCTGGAGTAAAGTCCTAAAATGGGAAAATTTGACCTCTGATGACCTCTGGTGACCTCAATATTGACCTGAGCTAAAACCAAATGACTGCAATAGTTTCGAAATTATTTTTGACGAGCTATCGACCGTTTTTGTTTTATTCCGCCTCCTTCCCATGAGTGCCGAGTTCGAGAGGGGTCGACCCCCAACCCCAACCCCTCCCCAGCAGGGCGTGGAAAACTCAGGGGCCCAGCGGGGCGCGGACTAATCGCTGGTGCGGTTGGTTCCTTGGAGCTGGTGAGACTGCAGCTGACTTCGCAGTGATGCAATGGCCCATGAACAGAGCAACAATAAAGTCATTACCACAACGCAAACCTTTATTGACGAAAGCAACCTTTTCATCTCACAATTTCAGCCACACAATTCGCATAGTCCAGCCCGAGACTGTACACAATCATTGGCGCGAAAACCATTGCGAAATAAAATGCCACTTTGCATGCTTTAAACGAGCCACACTTCATCCTAAGCAAAGCACGGAGTATAATACCGATCCAGTTTATATATGTACGGCGTATCGCATGGTGTTTCTCAAGGAAGTGCCACTATGTGGATGTGGTCACATAACCTATTTCAGCCAACCACCAACCGGATACGAACACAAGTCACAACGACTAACTCGATAGTTAGAAGTCAGCTATCCAAAATATGATGCTACCGAGCCCATGCGCATGCGTGGACAATGCCTCAGCTCTCACAAATACACATTTCGCACAAGCTGGCGATGGCATGACAGGACCTTAAATACAGGAAATTAAATGTCTTTCGAATAAACAAGAAGTAAGTTCGATTTTGTTACCTAAAAAATGACCGTGGGCCCCGAGGTTCCCCCAGCCAGCCTGAGGGGCCCTCTAACACTGACAGAAGGCCCTCAGTCGGCTTGAGAGAGACCCTCAGAAGGATTGTGGCCGATTGCGCAATTTACTCAAGTTACACTCGTCTTGTGGGCAGCCTCTCACAACTGATAAGGAAGGAATCCCAGGGGTCGGGATCGGATCAGTAGAGGTGCAAGATTAGTAACAGATAATAGTCCTGTTTACATCGCACTAAACAAATTCCACTACATTTCCGATAAGTTGTGTGTAACGAGACTTTTTGTAGAATTTCCCTAGGTTTAAAGAGGGATGCATATCCATGGACTACAAATATAATCCATGGCAAATCTACTTCATTATGAACTCATACGCCCTCGTAGCACAACTTCCTCGGCTCGGAAGCGCTATAACTATCAGCTGGAGTTGCTGCAGCTGTTGGCCGCCAGGGACCGCTAGTGAGCCAGGGTATTATGACGTAGAAAGCAAATAATAGCAGTTAAATATTTAACGATAAATGTGTATTTATTTATAAATAAATATATTCATCAATATTTAGCGGTACCATTTGCTTCGACGTCATAACACCCAGGCTGACTAGCGGTCCCTGGCGGCTAACTGATGCAAGAACTCTAGCTGATAGTGCATGCCGCTATAACTGTACGAATTGGTGGATTTGCGTGCACGTTTGTTCACCGATTGTTACCCAAGGCCATATATAGGGTTACCTACCCTACTTTTGTTTCTTTCTCAGTTATCACTTATCTTGAAACCACAGGTAAGATTCTATTGTATTTTTTGTTCCGTTTATGATTGTTTTTGTTAAAGTTTTTTTGTTTTGTTTTTCCCCATTGTGTTTGTAATACTAATTAAATGTAGTCACATTGACATGAAATACTCACCCAATTAAATATGAATGTAGGTATGCAGGTACCAATTATACCTATATTACCACATAAGGGTGGGTTGGGATGGTTAGGTTATGCTTTAAAACCTCACTGAATAGTATAACCAAACCCAAAAGGTAGGTATAAATGCAGCATTGCATGATAGTGGTGTCTGGCGGCCATGGTTTTAGTTAGGCACCTACCCAGGGGCGCATTCAGACCTTCAGAAAGGGGGGCAAGCCCCCGGGAGAGGCCCCACACCAAAAAATACCCCTTGATATGAAAAACTACGGATTTTGGCCACTTTATTTTGTGAGGCCCCTTGTTAACAATTTTTCTTTGTCTACTTTTGATGAGCTGGATTGGACCCTGTGACCAGTAAAGGGGGGGGGGGCAATTGCCCCCCTTGCCCCCCCCCCCTCCCCTGGCTGCACCCCTGCACCTACCTATTAAGGAAAGTAAGGTAATGGTAGTGCAGGCATCACACAAGCTTCCATATGACCGGTAGGGTAGGCTGTCCTGATCGGACTTAATGTACCATAATTGCTGGGAGGGTTAGATCAGGGGCACATCATGTCTAAAAAAAAAAAAATTCTACCTGGCAGATTCTGCATAGTGGTGATTTGCATCTTTACCTGTTGAAGTAGGAAACAAACTTGAGGTCACACCTTTGTTTTGGCTCATTTACATCAAAGTTGGCTAGACATTAAAAAACAACTCAGATACAATTTGTTTTTTAGAATATTTAGGAAATATTTGGTGATTGAAAAGCATTTTATTGAATGCTATTCATAATTTTGTTTTTAGTGATGACATAACCTTGCAGAGTCAGCCCAAGACCCTATAACCAGGTAAAGACAAGCCATTTGACATTGAACTTGGCAGACCGCCGGATGACATCACTGGCGGGCTCTGCTCCTTCATGGGCACCGCGCTCATGCCAAAATCTTACAATGGCTGTAACTCTTAAACAGCAAAAATACCTCCCTATGGAGTATGGAGGCATATTTTCGGAATCCGCATCCAGGAGGCCCTGTATGCAAAATTTGGGGCAAATTGAGACACCCCAGAATATCACACTGTCAGTGTGATATTCTGATGCTGCTAACTTGATGAACGTCAGCATCAAAACTTGTGTGTAACCCCAGCGCTACTGGCCTTAGCGCTATTGGCGCTATCGCACAACAATCACCACCAAATGACTGGTCAATTTCAACTAATATGCTATTGCTAGCTGAAATCTTGCAATTTGATTGGTGCAGTGCTCTACCGCCAGTGACATTAAATCACGTTTTGCCAGCACCAGCGAGGTGGCTTATATGGCGCTCAAGCGGTGTCACCCCCTGAGTCAGCCACCATTACAAATCACCATGTTAAGCTGAGTGTGACGTAATGTGGCGCTGGGCTGGCATGGCATGTGCCTTACTGTGCCATGTGGTGAGACTGAATTCATATTTTGTGTGATTTACATTTGTTTTACATGCCTAATTGTAGTCATTTTAACGAGTGCTCATTTGAGGTGCCGTTACAAAGGCCATACCTCCGAAACTCATCATCATCATTTTACCTTATACCCCTAATGTCTGTTTTTCCAAGGTAATTTATTTCTTAAAAACATTGTTGCTTTATGTTGGGGTTTAGCAAGGTTGGTTGTCCTGTTCAGTAGTGGATTTAATTCAAGGTGATATACTTATATGATTGATTATTATAAATGAATTTGCTGAACATTTAAGGTTCTTTTCTCTGTTTTTAGTCATTAGTAGAGTCCATGTAATGTCTTGTATTTAATGTCAGCAATGTTATGACTAAGTTTGTGCCTTTTTAGCATGGCAGAGGAGCGCACCAGGTGGGAGCGCCATGAAATTGCGGCCATGTTGGCGATCCTGGCCGACCTCAGCATTGAGCGCCAGCTCGACATGTCGGGCGTCCGCAAGGGCGTCCTATTTGGGCAAGTGGCGCAGCTGCTCAAGGAGCAGCTGCCCGACAACAACAAAACGTGAGTAGTTCACATATGGTAAAAATGTTTTGTGTGACGGATTCTGGTTACTAATTAGCTCTTGTTTTGGATGTTGTTTATGATCCAACAACCAGGACTTCTGTTTTCTTGCTAATATTAATTTCCCTGTGATCCTCATGAACCATCTGTATGTTGTTTTCACTTGTCTTCCTTTGCCGGTGTCATCAATCGTTTAAATTCTCCACCACACAACACCTGACAGGGTTGGAATTTTACATTTGTGTTGGTGTACGAGTACATATCTTCGCAAGGGAAGAGTAAAAAAATAACCTGATGGTAGACCAAGAATAGTATATACCATTGATCTCTATTATAACTAGATGGCCGACTCCTGCGCTCAGGCCGTTCCTGACAGCAATTCACTAGCGAGGCAAAAATGTGCTTCTTCTTCTAAAGTTAACACTAAACCATACGACGAAATTTGTAGTGTCTTGGAACTAAGGTCATCTTAGGTAGTTCTGTGCAAGATATTTTATATTTTAATACAATTTTGTGTTGAGAATAAGACAGGCTATCTATTGAATGCAAAAGTAAGACATGTTATCCAGTTTTTCAGCTGATAAGTGGTGCTGAAGTGGAGGTGTGTCGGAGCCTCAACTTTAAAATAGTCACGTGACTTCGCCTTGTTACCTCTTTACCGTGAAGCGCTCGCGACGTGAACTCGCGCGCGCGTGGTGGCTGCGTGTAAAACCTGAGGCAAGATTCGCTGTGAGGGGCTTGGTGCTGTGTCAGAGTATATCAGTATTCAGTATTCAATTAAATTCAAAGCCAGTAACCAAAATTCAAAGTACCGTGGTTGAGATGTTGCGTTAAAGTGTCGTGTTGAACTTGTCACGCTGTTGGTACACGATAGCATAATGGTTAGGAGTTGAGGCGCGTTTTTTGTCTCTAAATTTCGCACCATTTCGCATAAAATAGGTGAGTTTTCAGTAATTAGATAGGGGCACCAGGGCATTGGTGCCCCGCCTCCCCCTCCTGGATTCAAGGGGGAACGGTGCCCGGTGCCCCCCCCCCCTGTTTCACCGCCTATGGATGCGAATCCCGACTCCCTCAGGGCGATCTCGCGGCAGTCAGGGCCGCCACCACTCCTTCGCTTTGCATGTAGCAGGTCACTGTGTTCGCATGTGTATCTTACCATGATAACGCTATCCTTACTAACTAACCTGATCTATCAATGTTTATGTTTCAGTTCGAAACAAATTCAAGAAAAGTACCGACTCCTCAAAAAGAAATTTAGTGAGGTTGTCGGTAACAACCAGCGGAGCGGTCGGCAGCGCTCCACGATGGAGTTTTTTGAGGAGCTGCAGCGACTGGTCGGAGACCGGCCGACGTATTTACGTCCGCATGGACTAGATATGGATTCGGCGGTGAGGGTGGCCAGCGCCCACCTAGACTCGTCCGTGTTCGGTAAGTCACATACAAATATGCTTTAGTGGCACTGCCACTCCCGCGAACGGACGAAAAGACTCGACGGAAGCTCGCTTTCTGCGACTGCAATGCATATCTACTACGAAATAATGCATCGGAGAAAAGGCATCACCTTCCAGAATGTGACCTCTCTGCTGGGCTATTTCCTCTTGTGTCACGGTTTTCAAACATGTAACACAGAGGGAAGGGCGCGGCGCAGGTTCGCTTTCTACGGCAGCAATGCATCGGCATCTCTACTACGAAGCAATTCATCGGAGAAAAGGCATCACCTACCAGAATGTGTGTTATCTGCTGGGCTATTTCATCTTGTGATGATGGGCGCCATCTGGCACCGTTTGTTGGCGCACCTTTAAATTCCAATATCATCCTCTTCCTCCTTATGAAGTCAAAAGGCATATATCTTTATAAAAGGGCGCAATCGAAGAACGCCTCCCTGCACGCGATCTGGAGCAAATTAAAAGTGCATGCTAGTGAGTCGTTCAGTATCGATCGAGTTGTGTCGAACGGCTGACATAACAGAATGTGTGCATTGCAATTGTTCTAAATAGTTTCTTTTCATCCCCAGCACTACGACTAACATATTATTCGATGTGTTTTTATGGTACCGATCTTTTGCTTCAATAGGCCTATCGTTATCCATGATTGAGCAGCGATAATGAATGAGGTCGTACAGTCCGTTGCGCCCTCATACTTGCGTTCTCTTGATTTGCATCTTATGTGTTTTCTTTTCCAGTCGGCACTCGTCATGCGGACGAAATGAACACGGACGACGTCTCGACGCTGGCCGACTCACCAACCATCGCAGACGCCGCGTCGCCGTTGGCCGGACCATCGCGAGGTCACGAGTCGCCCGTCACGAGTCGCCGGCCAGACCTGCCACCATTTCCGCAGCGGGGCTCCGACTCCGACGACAGCGTGGAGGAGCTCCACCTGTACACCTCACCGGAGCCCTCCACAGCTGCCGCAGTCCCGCTGCGGACAGCCTCGGCGGGCAGCGCCGCGCCCGGCCCAGCTCGTCGGCGGGCTTCGGCGGACAGCGCCGCGCCCGGCCCAGCTCGCCGGCCGCCCTCGGCGGGCAGCGCCGCGCCCGCCCCAGCTCGCCGGCCGACCTCGGCGGGCAGCGCCGAGCCAGGCCCAGCTCGCCGGCCGACCTCGGCGGGCAGCGCCGCGCCCGGCCCAGCTCGTCGGAGGGCTTCGGCGGACAGCGCCGCGCCCGGCCCAGCTCGCCGGCCGCCCTCGGCGGACAGCGCCGCGCCCGGCCCAGCTCGCCGGCCGACCTCGGCGGGCAGCGCCGCGCCCGGCCCAGTTCGTCAGAGGGCTTCGGCGGACAGCGCCGCGCCCGGCCCAGCTCGCCGGCCGCCCTCGGCGGACAGCGCCGCGCCCGGCCCAGCTCGCCGGCCGACCTCGGCGGACAGCGCCGCGCCCGGCCCAGCTCGCCGGCCGACCTCGGCGGACAGCGCCGCGCCCGGCCCAGCTCGCCGGCCGACCTCGGCAGGCAGCGCCGCGCCCGGCCCAACTCGTCGGCCGGCCGGTTCTCCGACGGTCGGCGAGCCGGTCGCGCAGCGGCCACGACTGGTCGGCGGTGACTCTGAGGGACCGGACGACGATTTGGAGGATCCGGAGGGACCGGCCGATGTCCGGCCGCCAGGAGCCGTCGGACGCGGGCGCGCGGGGGGGAGGGGTGGCGCCGGCGGCAGGCGACGTCGGCAGCGCGCCGCCGAAGAAGACGAGTCGGTGGCGCTGCTGAGGCGCCTTGTGGAGCTGGAGGAGGTGTACCGGCCGCTAGAGTTCGCGGTGTTCCGCGACCTACGGGACATTGCCGCCGAGTGTGCGGAGCAGCTGAGGGCGCGCAGGAACGGCCAATGATAATACTGATGGCGATGTCGAGCGAAGTGGCGTTTTAGTTTTTGGTTTAATATAGTCTCGTTGCTACGTTTGTTATATTAATTCACGTGTTCCTGAAAATAAGTGTTTTTTTTTTCTTCTTCATTTTTTGTTTGATGTATTTTCATTTTGGTTTCTTATGTTGTATTTATTTATTTTTGTGTGATATATTGTTTTCTTTCTTCTCCATTTTTTTGGTTTAAATCTAGTAATCGTCAATATAATTTGTTAACAGTTAATTCCTAGTTGTTTTGTCCCTTTGCTTGTATGTGTCGTGTGTCTCGGCCTTCAGGAAGCAACATTGCCTACAGGGTAATCCAGTTGTCGTGTCGTGTCGCAAAATGAAGTTTTCTCCAACCGTTATGTCCCTGGCATGCCCCAGTTCATTGGTGAGAAATCGACTAACGGATTCGTTGCGTCACGTCCATCAACTCCTCAACGATTAACAACAGAACGCAGGCCGAATGAAGAAATTTCGTTTGTTCCACGTTTAGTATCGATGTTTGGAATAATCACGTTTACCTCCACCCGTTTGGTACCTCTATACCGAGCTCCAGTAGTAAATTCCGTCGCTGCAGTTCAAGAGCGCTGGACTCCCCCGGTAGCGAGAGCCCGGTTTCGAGGCGCTTCGGCACTAGTTATTTGCTCCGGACTAGGATGGCATGCGGACGGTGGCAGCGCCCGCACTGAAAGCCAGCTGGCGTCTGTGAGCGGGGCAGACCGAGCCCGGCTATGTGGGCACGTTAAACTTTCGCCTCTAAATTCTGCAGACTGTCCGGAATTTCACGATCGGACGGTAGGGGTATGAGGTCTACGCAACAAGGTCTGCTTAGCGCGGGCTCTCACCTCATCAATACGTTCATTGCAAAGGTTCGGACTAAATTTATTTAGAAAAACAAGTTTGTCAACGGATCTGGCGCGACGCACCTGTCAACGCAAGATGAACGAAAACAACGACCGTTCAAACAACACAGGTTATTGTCAGGGTACAGGCTCACTTCACCGCCAGACTGTTAAACACCGCTCCGAGATCTCCTACACGGTTGTACCTGCAATAGCGTTCGCCTGCGCCATCCTACACAACATCCTGCACACCAACATCACAACGTCCACAACCGACTAATGCCATACTCCATCACCTCCAGACCTCCATCCGCGTCTACTGGGCGACCCGTTGTGCCCACAGTGCGTCACATAGCCTCTGGCGCTCGGCAGCGGCAACGCGGTACTCATCACCGCGAGGCGTGCGGTCGATATCGGCCGCGGGCTGTTCGGCGGCATCGGCAGCGGCCGTCTCCAGCCACTGGCGTTCAAAACGGTCACCGTGCTCCTCCACGATGTTGTGTAGGATGGCGCAGGCGAACGCCATTGCAGGAACAAACTTGTATGAGATCTCGGAGCGCTTCAGCAGCCGGCGCCACCTGGCCTTGTACCGGCCAAAGCAATGCTCCACCGGCACCCTGGCGTGGCTCAGTCGGGCGTTGAAGTGAGCCTGCTGTTCCGTCAGGGCACCGGTGTAGCCCTTCATCAGCCAGCGCGACAGTGGGTAGGCTGGGTCGCCGGCGATCCGCAGCGGTACCTCCTCGCCCATGAACTGCGTCGTACCCTGGCAAATAGAAACCAGTGTAATGTTATAAATGTAGCTGCATGAACGTGCACAAGAGAGGACGGGACAATATTGCCTCCTGAAGGCCAAAAGAGAAATATAGAATAGGATTTGGTTTAAAGGAAATAATTCACCTTCAACATCGGGCTTGATCTGAAACAGCAGTTTTGAAGCCCGTGTTGGGAAACCCCTATCTGCAAGTTTTATTGGCTGAAATTGGCTCTCCAGTCGAAAATATTTACTTTTTGGCGAAGGAATACGGCGCCATATGACATTCCCTACTGTCTGACAGCGCCAGCGCTGCCTGGCGCATGCGCAGGCAAATAACGCACACCATAACATTAATAATGTACGACCTTCTGTCCTGAATTGGCACGATGTATGACAATTTTCAGACAAAAAAGTATTAAAAAATATAATCAAATCATGTTCTGAAAAATATCCCGCATGTGAACTATTTTCTTTAAGATATCCCCCTAAAAAACTAACAGCTTATTTTCACTTAGATGCCATTACAAGCATAATCACGACCGCTTTCTCACCTGTGGCAGTTCGCCATTCTCCATTTGCCGCCACAGACTGGACCGGCGCAGGACTCGGGCGTCATGGGAGTTCCCCGTGTCCATGCAGGTCACGCTCAGGAACCTGTCACAGAGAAAATGAAGTAAGTGTTTAGTCACAATACGATTTATACCAAACAACACATTTCAACTACGGCGTATTCAAAAGCACACGAGTTCGACAAACACAGCCATCAACTGTTCACTGCTGCAATTTACGATTCCAGGTCTTCCTCCTTTGATCGCTGTGGGAGATCCCGTCAACGATATTGCCAAACAGTGTCGCATTTTTTAATACAGAAAAGGTAATTATTTGTTCGTATCTTGTCCAAAAAGTAAAAAAAGTTATAAAAAAATGACTTCATCGGTTTCTTACACTTATGGAGCCATTACTCAGTCAAAAATAAAGATATTGCTTTGAAATTTGGTATGGGTATTGTCCATACTCAGGTTTCTCACATATATTCAGGTTTTTCTAAAATCTTTGAAATTTTCGATTTTGTGGGGATTTAAAAAAAAAACATTTTTATTTTATTTTAGGGGTTAAAAACCCAAAATTTTGGAAATAAAAGATTGCCATTTTAAAGAGAATGCCATTATGTATCTTTGGTGAATTGCGTTCGCAATTTCCTTTAACACTGTTTTCTACCATTTTTTATAATATTTATCGTTTTTCCACCAACATGACGTCATCAAAACATGATTATCTCCCAAACTACTTAACTAATTTCAATAACATTTTTACAGCAAACGTATAATTGTTGTAAACTCGGCTACCGAAAATTTCAGCAAGATGCGCTGCATGTGTAAAAAGTTATTAAATAGTTATTCAATAAAAACCTCAGGGGGGGGGGGGGCTGTCAGACGCCCCCCTAGGGCGAGGGTTAAGTTGCTTTTTAGAAATCCTCCGGAGGTGGCAATATCCCTTTGAGTGATAAGCCTAATTTCCCATAATTCGATGTTTGAATTAATTGGTGCGCATTTTATCCATGCAATAAACCAAACACGATATTGAAAATATAGCAAAGGAGACCCATATCGAATAAAATTTGTATCTTCTGAAAACTAACCTGCCTTGGTGGTTTACCAGCGCTTGCATATTAAAGCTCTGCCACCCCTTTCTATTTGTATAGTCATGGTGACCGTCCGCTGGGGCTGAGATGGGCAGATGTGTGCCGTCTAGGGCGGCCCAGATGCCGGGGAATCCAGCCCGTGCCAGGGTGCTTCTGGCTGAAGCCATTGCCTCGTGGTTTGACGGCAGACAGATGGTGACTTCCAGGCAGGCAGCGATGAGAGCACTGAAAAGAAAATGATTCATCAATTTCAATAGAGGTGGCGTTTGTATTATTAAATTTTCTACACAGACCCATTAGACGTATCATGCGCCTTTCAATATTGTAGAGATGCGAAACAGCATCGTTGTTAAACATGCAGAGCATGGAAAAAAGACTTGATGAGCGTACGCGAAGTGGCTTTGGCACGACCACAAACATGTTTAGAGGTAAGGTCACTTTACGCTACCTGGTGACCTGACCTGTGATGACCGAAACTCAAAACTTTCAGAAAATGTCGATAATTGATCGCCAAATAGCTGTGCCAAATTTTGCGGCGCTGCGTGCCGCCGTTTTTTTCCGCTGTTTGCGAAAAAGCTCGGGTGGGAGTTCAAAATGACCCAACCACCAGTTCGAGGGCTAGTGTTTGGACGACAAATAAAGGCATTTATAGAAGAAAAAAAACTATGCGCCATTTTTGCACTCGACCATATAACATGCCACAAGTCCCTGCCCCCTGAGGTCAATTTCACAAAGTAAAACATAAAAATAAAATGTTGTCCTTTCGTCAAGGTCACGCAAGGTCACCCAAAGTCAAAAACAATCACAAGTTTGAGTTGCACAAACAAAATAAATATAATTACTAAAATGATCTTCAAATCAAGCATCGTCGAATGATACATAGGTGTGTTAACTTTAAACAACCCAAATTGGTCTAAACAAATCAATACATATTTTAGTTCTGTCTGACTTGGTAAAAATGCTGCAGGCTATATATATCTCCATAGCCGTTGGTCGAAGCGGGCTGAAAATTGCACAGGCGTGTTTTGAGCCCCCCATTATCCCATGTTTCATCAAATTCTGAGATGTAGGGTGTTAATTTGCTACTTCGGTGTATCGATTTGTCGTAGAATGCCCCATCCCTTCTTTTCCTGCACGATTGCATGTGTTAAATTACCTCACAAATGTCCTGTAGAACTTGTATACCGTCGACTTGTGGACCCCGAATAGGTGACCGATGTTCCGAAATTCGGTTGTTGTTGAGAGCACATATATGGCTATGGCCACTCGGCGGTCCAGGTCGACGGCGGGTCCAATGGAGGCGGGATCTGGCGCCAGCGCGGGAGCGACCTTGTCGCGCACGAACGCGAATGTTTCGCGTGACATCTGAAGCACACAAAACAATATGCATGGGTACGTTCATGACGGACGATAAGTGTGCTACATCATTGCATAACGTGTAAATATGTTCAGAGGCATGCGGTGTTGCAATTAATTGACACTTTGACAAAACACAAGTTGACAGGAACGTTAACAATTAATCTGGGAATGCACATTTGTTAAGGTAACAAGTAAATAGAATGGCTGTTATAAGAATTGCAGTTCAAGCGCAACGGCATACACAACCACGTCATCGATGGCAGCAGAGCAGATAACTCATGCAATACGGGAAAAACCTAAACAGAAACAACGCTACATATAGAGCACAGCACATTACATCATTGAATACAAGGCTCTATAACAAGGTAGAACATTCCGGCAAAAAACAGGGTCTCATCATCGGCTGTATGACGTCACGTACCAACAACGTCACGACCAATCAGAGGCTCGTATTTCATGAGTGAGTGACCTGACCTTTACCTTGACCTTTGCCTACAATTTCACTTTTACTTATCTGGGAGATGCATTATACATTTGGGAGCACTTTGTGAGATAATAGTTGCAATACAAGGCTTTGGATGGAAAGTATTGCCCAAAAACCCAAATCCTTAAATTTTGACACTTGACCTGACTGTGACCTGACACGTGACCTTATGTTAATAATTTCGGGTATGCGTTAGATTCTTCTCACTCAGAGCTTTCGATCGCCGCCTTGCGCGTCTCGCTGCGGTTTTTGGTTCGGAAGATACGAGGGGGGGTAAAATTTAGCCCCCCCCCCCCCAGCACCGGACGTTCGGAAGGAGACCCCAGCGCCGCGCGGGTTAAGCATATCATTATTTTCACAAAATTTGCAATCTTTATCCTAGTATATTTACTTATACACTATAAATGTGAAACAATGAACCAAATATGCTCCCCCCCCCCCCCCCACACACACACACACACACACACACACACACACACACACACACACACACACACACACACACACACACACACACACACACACACACAAGCCGCCGCCACAGCAACAGTGAGTTGCTGTGGAAGTGAACTGCTGGTTAAAATATTGTTAAGCTCTGACCTGAGCTTGCGCGCATTACTTCAACATTATCAGCACAGGCCCGTCCAGAGCCCAGTGATTTTCTTAAAGTTGAGGCCCGGCCCAGGCCCGGTCCATGGCCCATAGGGCCAGCCCAGCCCGTGGCGAACTCTGGTATAGAGGAATACAACACCAGAAATGCGGATAAATACCTAACTTGCTAAGAAGGGCCACGATTTATACATACGCCAAGAACAAAATAAGCTCACCCTGAAGTTTTCCAGGAAGGTGGCGTCATCAAAGGTGGGGACCACTTGGGTCCACCACACTGTGCTCCGCGGCCGCCTCCACACTCGCCTACGGGCAGCTCTCCTTCCTGCTCGCACACACTTGGCGACCTGGGCCAGGAGTATTTGTCTCCTTCTCTGGCGCTGCCTCAAGGACGACAGTGCCGAGAGGCACAGGATCAGTAACGCCAACGCCGGCTCCGGTGCCTCCCCGTAGTCATCCATGGGTCTGGAATGGAACAAGTGAGCCGTCAGCAGCATCGTACATGTTAAACCGCACACTGCCGGCGGTTTTTGATTTCCGACCCCCCCCCCCCCCGGTTTTTGGTCAATAGCGGGAAACACATGAAGTCCAGAAACATGTCTTTTTTAATTAGATTTATCAATTTCAAATTTTAACCTTCAGCTACCTGAACTTGACCTGAACTTGACACTAACTTCCCGTAAATGTAGTCAGGTCATAAAATGGCTAACCCTATCGAATTGTACGTGGAAAATAACCCATAAAACATGTGTTGCATGATTTTCGTAGATATTTTGCACATAGTGACCTTTTGTGACCTGACCTTGACCTTTGCCAACAATCTCATTTTAGCTCATGCGGGATGTTTATCATACCTTTGGCAACACTTTGGGTGATCATGGTCGTAATCGAAGGCTTTGGATGGGAAGTAGGTATGGCTCATAAACTAAAATGTCGATTTTGACCTTTGACCTGACCGTTACCCGACATTTGACCTCACTTTGACACTTTCACATTGACAAGTGACAACCTCGTTCGCTGGGGAATTTGTGATAATTTGAATAACAAAATATTCATATTTTTACATGCATGAAATGTGAATGTGTGTACTATGGTGTTGCATGAGTGGAGTTGGAGTGGCATTGCGTGAACCTGAAGTCGCACCCATAAATGTGCATGTGCATAAATATATTTGCTATCAAGGGCGGATTCAGGGGGTGGCCGCAGCGGTCGCCCCCCCCCCCCCCCCCCCCCCCGAAGGGCGCCCCACGGGCTGTCCGTCGCCGGGCGCCGCCAGGCCCCCGGCGATGGATGAAGGCACTCACATACAGCGAAAATACGTACTATATTTCACGTGTGCTGCTTGTTTTAATGTCTCCCGTTCGCTCCAGCTCCGGCTTAACGAACATTGCTATCACGGTGCCCCCGGATTTTTGGAAGGCGCCCCTAAATTGGCCTGCGGCCATCCCTCCTAAAAAATCCTGGATCTGCCCTTGTTTGCAATACCTACTAAATGTGTTTGTGTAAATCAATCTGTGGATGTGCTTCTACTGCAGCGAACTTTGCAGCTACCGGTACGAATTACCCATCAAAATATGCAACTTTCCACTAGTGTCGGCCTTATTTTCAATTGGAAATCCAATGGAAAATGACAAAGTTATGGCCAATACCCGTCAACCCAAAACAAACATTGTCCAAATTCAATACACACATTGTAGGTACTAGCCACCCATCAAAACATGTGTATTGTCAAAAGGCATCTTTTGGTAATTTTAAATTGGAAATCGATTCAAAATTGACGAAATGATTTACTTAAAACCTATTCACATGATGCTTCAGATTTGACGTGTTTGCCTTGGACCACAGCAGCGGCGTCAGCGCAATCTAGACGAATCAGCTTCGTGAAACAGCTTTTGAACCAATGGCTACGCCAGATGAGGAACGAGCCTTCCTTGCAATTCTGAGAATCTACTGGTAAGCCTAGAGTTCAGTGTGGTCAGTGCGAATAGCGAAAACAAAGTGTGGTAGAAATACTAATGACGTATGCAAAACATCACTAGATTTGTACATTTAAAATAGCTCCCAATAGCTCAAACAAGTTTTTGAATTGAAACTCAGCAACAGGTCGTTTTGGAAGGAAAAATGTCAGATTTGGGGATTCCTCAGTACTACTGACAATCTTCATCTCAGTTAAAAACTAATGTTAAAGGTTCACTATTCCCTTTATGAAAGATTAAAAATACAAATACTGGCTGAAACCAATTGCAGCTACCGGTACGTCATCAAACTGTAATTAATCAAAACATGCAGATTCCATTTCTAAAGCTCTTTTAAAATGTTATATTCAAATAAGCTAATATAAGCCAATATTTCAATAAAATAAGCTCAATAAAACATAAATTGTGCTGGACAAGTATTCAAGGGACTATCCCACCTTAACATTATATTTGAGCTGAGATAGCCATTTTGATGGCTTGGCATTGCAATTAAGTATGGTAGCAGTTAAAACAACCACAATGATCTAATAAAAAATATATTAGTTTGATTTTGACATCTGTAAAAAATAAGGCCCATGTGTATTTGAATAGGGCCTCTAAACTGACAGCGTCGTCTCTCTTTACCCAACTGGTAATGATAGTCGACTTGTTTTAAGGTCAGCCTTGGAATATTTTTGTCCTCCATTTCTCGATCCCTGGGTGGTTCGCAATCCAGAGGCTAGCACTATCAGCTGGAGTTGATGCAGCAGTTGGCCGCCAGGGACTGCTAGTGAGCCAGGGTGTTATGATGTCGCAAGCAAATGGTACCAGTTAAATATTTAATGCTAAATATGTATTTATTTATAAATAAATAAATAAATCCTCATACATGGTGCTATCCAATCTTAAGACACCAGGTGGTTCACTTTTTCTGCACAATAGATGTCGACTAAAAATTGTGCCATACATTTGGCAGCACAAAGGATTTCCCTGTTATTTTAACAAAATCATGACATCACCAACCCAATTTGCCGCTTAAAACTGAAAGTTGAATATCCTCCAAGATAAGCAATTTTTCTTTCGGAAAAAAAGTTGCAAACATGTTCAGCTGACCTCGCCTGACATGTAGGCATACGATTAAGTGTGATTTGACAACTTTCAAAAAGGTGGGACAGTTCCTTTAATATAGCCTCAACTTTGACTTATAAATTGACGCTAAGATCCTATGAACTACACCAAAAAAGACACTATGCTGAACTTGAATCTGCCAGGCACAAGCTGCACATTTGTCATTTATTGCGCAGATTGCTCTGAAGCAAAGGGAAAACAGAACTTTCCATAATTGGGTACAATTGCGTCGTCAGCATTCCTATCTTTGAAAGGTGTTTTCCCACACTACTTTGCAGACACTGGGCCACAGGGCCATTCCCCACTAAAAACCGGATGAAATCAGAACAAAATGTACTTTTTTTTAATAAAAGGAAAACTATATAAAAAAATTACAGAAAGTATTTTTTATGTCAACTATCATTTGCATAAGGAAATAAAATTGGATGTTTTTTCTCAGAAATATGAATCACTTTTGGGATTTGAACCTGATTTCCCCCCCCCCCCACACACACACACACAACGCCTCTCTGGATCCGCCAGTGTGAGTATAGCTAAGTACCTACCTATTAATTATACCTAATGAAGAAACTTCAATGAACATGATCCTTCACCTCTTCATGATGTACATATATGCTTACCTTGAGAGTTGAGACTTCGAATTAGCCCACAATAAGAAGCACGCACTTCTATAAACAATTAATTAATATACCTTGAGACTTCGAATTAGCCCACAATAAGAAGCACGCACTTCTATAAGCAATTAATTAATAAACTATTAAAAACCACACAAAAACACACAACGCCTTGTGATGTAGCCTTGCACAAAGCTCTACTACATTTGTATTTATAAAAGTGCGCCGATTTTGCCTACAACATTCTTCTGATGCACTAAGAGCTGATTGGTCGAGAGCAAGCGAAATCTGACAGAATTTGCATTGAATGACATATAGGAAAAACTGTGGCAGCCCATCGTCAATTTTGTCTGCGATACGGGCCCATCTTTAAAGACATGCAGACATATTCTGGGGATAACACGGGAACGAAACACCGAACATCCATACAAATATCGGTACCCTCAGAAAAATAGTTGCATACAATTAAGTTATTTTCAATCAGAGAGTCTTTTGTTTTTAGGTGTTGATTAGGAAATGTAAGCAATGAAATATAGAATGTTTTTTGTGTATATTATCCTGCTTAGAGAATGGCTTTCGGACTTATAAAGCAAGCCTTTTGTGTATAGAGAATTTATAGATAAAAAGCTGAAAAGTCTCGTTACATGGAAGTTATAGGAAATTTAAGGGAACTTTTTAGTGCGATGTAAACAGGACTAATGTTAGACGATACATTGCTCCTTCTACAGAAATCTAGCACCTGCTACCGTCAGCGCTTGACACTCTGCTGCACCCTGCCCGCACCGTGAGGGTCAAGTACAAAAGGGTGATAACTTGAGTCAATTGCGTCATCGGGCACAACCCTGGCCCTCGGTAGGGCTGAGGGGGCCCTCGGAGGGCCTGCGACTTCAACATGGGCATGTCCGACGTTTTTTTTTGCGATTTAGAGGCGCTCCAAAATATAGCGGCCGAAATCCGAGAAGATGCCTGGGTGGTGGTGGGGGGGGGGGGGGGGGGGGGGCTTTGGCCGTGGGAAGAGGGAGGGGGGGGGGGAGCTTTGGCCGAGGGGCCCCTGGGTTTCTTTACCGCCATCCGAAAATACTTTCCGCCCCTACTGGCCCCCAGTCCCCACGGGCCGCCTCAGAGGGACCCGACGGGCCGCCTCAAAGGGATCCGCCGGGACGCCTCAGAGGGGACCCGACGGGACGCCTCAGAGGAGACCCGACGGGACGCCTCAGACGGGACCCAACCGGACGCCTCAGACGGGACCCGACCGGACGCCTCAGAGGGGACCCGACGGGACGCCTCAGAGGGGACCCGACGGGACGCCTCAGACGGAACCCAACGGGACACCTCAGACGGGACCCAACAGGACGCCTCAGACGGGACCCGATGGGACGCCTCCTACGGGACCCGACGGGACGCCTCAGACGGGACCCGACGGGACGCCTCAGAGGGGACCCGACGGGACGCCTCAGAGGGGACCTGGCAACACACCTCAAAGGGACCCGACGGGACGCCTTAGAGGGGTCCTGACGGGACGCCTTAGAGGGGACCTGACGGGACGCCTTAGAGGGGTACTGACGGGACGCCTCAGACGGGACCTGACGGGACGCGACCAGATGGGACGCCTTAGAGGGGACCTGACGGGACGCCTTAGAGGGGTACTGACGGGACGCCTTAGAGGGGACCTGACGGGATGCCTTAGAAGGGACCTGACGGGACGCGACCAGATGGGACGCCTTAGAGGGGACCTGACGGGACGCCTTAGAGGGGACCTTACGGGACGCGACCAGATGAGACGCCCTAGAGGGGACCTGACGGGACACGACCAGATGGGACGCCTCAGAGGGGACCAGCGTTTCGTAAGGGGGAGGCACAGGCCTGTGTGCTCCCCCTTGAATGCTCCCCCTTCTATGTTCGCTGGCATGATGTCTTAGGATGTAGTCCCGACGTTGAGAGACGGCGGTGTCGGTCGGTTGGACGGACGCCCAGCGGCGGACGTAGGACGAGGCGGCGGCAGCGGCGGAGGTGGCGGCAGTAGGGACCAGCTCGTACTCCTGAGAAAAGGCGCGACACGTGAGAATGAGACACAACCTACCGAAGGTGGTGTGAATATAGCATGGGGAATCCGATGACGTACGGGATATACATTAGACAACATATACATCATATACACATATACAGATACATCGAACAGTTTCAATGTTGAAAAGGTCAGATACTTCCTCCGATCTGGTCAGATTTCAATATGCTAGGCTACAACGTTAACCCGCGCCGTGCTGGGGGGGGGGGGGACGTTTAGAACCACTGAGGACTTTCAAGGATAACGAAAAACGGCTGCGCGCAGCGCCGCCGTTTTTGACATAGCAGTTAAGACATTAATTACGCACATAGTGTAAACAAAATTGACCTCGGGTCATCTCAGGTCAGTTCACCAGGCCAGGTCGCGTGACCCAACCTCCAAGAATGTTTTCGGTCGTACCATAGCCACAGTTTTTTTGCCGATCGATTTCGTACTTACGGGATTTCATAAGGGCAATAGTACCTACAATTTTTATTTCGGATTTTGTATATCGGTGGTTGGGTCAATTTCGTGACCTCCCATTATAAACTAATGGGGAAATAATCAAATGCTTCCTATTGGGGATACGAATTATATCAGCCCAATTACTTCTGGATCATGGTATCATAAGCCATTTTTAAAGTTCCAGATGCAATTTTTGTTCAGTGACCCCTCCAGTGTCAGATGAGGTCATCCGAGGTCACCAACACTTTTTGCCAATAACTCTCGACAAAATCAAGATAGAGATGTGAAACTGGCATCGAAGTGTTTGTCTCGTTGAGGCACGTCTCCCAATGTGCACCATACCCAAATTGGGTCACCACTTAACCTTGACCTGAGGTCATTTTTGTAATTGACCTAACCTGATCATCATGCATATGATGCGAAACGCCTTTGCGTTTTGAAAACTGTTTTGCTAAAAAAATAGCATTTTTAACATTTCATGACCTCTGGAGCCTAAACTACTGACCTGAGCTAAAATCTGATGACAGCTTAGCGATTGCACTATTCAAAAGTTTTCCATTGCTTTTCCCGTTTGTTCCTAGCTATTCCTGTGACATCTGGGGGTTTCAGGAGCGAAGTCCTAAAACTGGAAAAACATGACCCTCTCTGAAGTCCGTTGACCTCAATATTAACCTGAGAAAATACATGCCTGAAATAATATAAAAATGCATTTGGACGAGCTTTCGAACAGTGTTTTCGGTTTTTGTCTACGTGTTATAGCAGCTGAGTTAGAGGGGCGTCGAAACGCTAGCCCCCCCCCCCCCCCCCGGCACGGGGAAGGTAGCGCTGAGCTCCGGTACGGCGCAGGCTAAAATAATTATACGTTTTTTTCCCCGGAATAATTGAGTTACATAGTAAAACGTATTTATAAAGGTGGTAGAAGTCCCACAGTAGCCACATTTGTCTGGAAATTACCTCTTCTGCACGTAAGGACATTTCAAAGTGCGCGGGGATGCCACCGCGTATTTTCTGCAGGACCGGCTGAGGCAGAGCCAGTCATCTCTTGTATGCTAATAAAACACCTCAATTATGGCATATTTCCGATAAAATAACCAATAGTTGACAAAATAAACTTGTTTTGTTCCAACGACAGTAGCAGCTTCCCAGCAGTTATAGTTTTCCCCATAAAATTCGATATCTTTATGAATTTTCATGCCGATGCACCACCACCAAATTATCAACGCTGTAAGCCAGAGATAAAAAAACACAAAACTCGAACGAACAGTGTGTAGTAGTAAAGAGTTCCGTAAGTTTTGAATTGCATAATCATTTTGTGATCCAGTGTAGGACTTGCAGATAATTCAAAACTCTAAAATTGATTACTGCAGATTCTAAGATAAAAGTGGTGGAAAAGTGGAAATATCTAGGAACAAACGGGAAAAAGAAATGGAAAGCTCTAATAGGCTATTTTTTACAAACAGTTTTTCACGAATATATTTTTATCTAATAATGACAAGGTAATAATTTTGACGCCATCGTGTTTGTCTGGCCAAGGCCCTTCGACTCATGTTAGTGTTGACGAGGTTAGGTCAACTTATAAATTTGACCTCAGGTAAAGTTCAAGTGGTGACCCAAGTAGGTCATGTTGCATATAGGAAGACGTTCCTCGAAGAGACAAACACATTGTTGCCGGTTTCACTTCTCTATCGTAATTATTGACATACGTGTGCCGTGTTGGTAACTAATGTATTGTCAACATCTAGTGCTGCCATACAGCAGCCGGCCGGCCAACTCGCGGAGGGATTTTCCCCGTAGGGAATAACACAACAGGTGGGACGAAAAGAAGATACAAATGCCATTAATTCAATTCAGCGTTACAGGGAACCGAATACGATGACGATGGCTTCGTTATGATGATGGCCACCGATGTGACGCCGCGAAGCGGCGTGACATTTTTTGGGATATTTTAGGTCGTGGGAAATCAATTTTAAAATTGGAACCAGACTGTGAGTGGTGCCAAGCCTCAGGTAACCCCTTTTCCTGATTGCACATTGTATGATGACAAATATTTAAATGAAGGTAGTTTTTCATATACATTAGCCTCGGATAGTAAATCACGATCACTGAAAACCAAGGTGATACCCCTGATGCCCTGATCACAGCCAGTGATACCTCTATCAAACCCTAATTATTATCCTTAAATACTCCTTTAGTTCATTGGGGGCATCATGACGGCATCAACCGGAAGTTTTTTTATTCCCTTAAAATGCCGTCTAGATTCCTTTATGGTGCCCTTTACCGTGATACCCCAGTTATACTCTCGTGATCACCTCATTAGCACCGTGTAATTCCCCCAAATACCCAGTGATGACGTCACCATTAACCTCCCGACATTTTCACGCCGCCATATTGCCAGCAGTGCGGCAGCGGCTGTTCGACGTGCCGGTCGTTCTAGCCTGCGTCCGTTGGGATCTTTGACCGTGATTATGGTGCGTGAGGGTGCAGGTAAGCTTTGCCATTTGTATGTTTTATCAATCATTTTGTATTACACGGATGAGTGATAACACTCTTATCCCGCTGTTCGGCGAGGAGCAGGCAGTGATAATTGATTCTGAATCCATTGTCCCGCCTCACCGGGTCGTGCAAGAAGATCCCGAGGGCCTGCGTATCGTCACCATCGAAGGGGACGATAAACAAGGATAAAGGCATATCACCTGGTGGATAATTAGAGGAGCTGAATTATTGAGATGGACTTGTGCAGCTGTGCTGCCAGAAACAAAAGCTGACGCTGACTTCTGTGACGCATGTGGCGGCGAAGGCGGCAAGCAACTTCGGCTGGCGCTAACGTTTTAGTGTTTTATTATATAAAAACGCACAGGCTGTGACATTATGTGGTATGCAGGTTTGTTGTGAACATGTGATGACTGCATAACAAACGCACATGCTGTAACATATTGCTCAGGTTTGTGTTGAATATATAATGACTGTTAGTTTCCTACATGTGAGTTTTGTTCGTTAACGAAATGTAACCTGTAACCGTATTTGAGCATGCTTTTTTTCAACGAGTGCCTGCAGTAATCGAAATCATTGCAAGTATGTGACTGGCATCACCTGGAATTTTCAGGGATATCCAGGAGGAACGGCATCAGTGGGGCATCAATGGGGCATCCAAGGGGCATCCAAGGGGCATCAGGAGGGCATCCAAGGGGCATCCAAGGGGCATCCAAGGGGCATCCAAGGGACATCAAGGGAGCAATAAGAGGGCAGGGGCGGATCCAGAGGGGGCGCTAGCCCCCCCCCCCCCCCCCTGAGCCCGGGTCACGCCCATGTTGCGCCATACAAGCGCGCCCGTATGTTGCAACTTGTTGTATGTCGGCCCCCCCCCCCTGACCGAAATCCTGGATCCGCGCGCGCCTGGAGGGCATCAAGAGAGCATCAAGGGGGCATCCAGGGGGCATCAAGGGGCATCAAGGGGGCATCAAGGGGGCATCAAGGGAGCATCAAGGGGGCATCAAGGGGCATCAAGAGGCATCAAGGAGCGTATAGGAGGAATATACCAGGTATTTTGGGGGGCTCACAGAGGCATAAAGGGGGAATCATTTTTACCCCACCTGACCCCATCAGGGTATATTGGGAGAATATTCGAAGAATCAGAGAAACAAAAAGGCGATATTGGAGGAATATCAGGGGAATAATGGGGGTGTTGTTTTATATCAATCCCCCTAATATTCCCTCAAAAGAATAATTTTGGTTTTCAGTGATGACCGGTGGCAGTCAGCACTCAACAGTACATATGTTAATAACAACTGTATAAATATGTACCGAACTGTAACAAACAAGTGGTCAGGGGTGGTAAAAGTGCTTTGAGTGGACCCGACTAAAAGTGGCACATACAAAAATGACCCCTACACAGCTGGGGTGATTTTTTTTAAATTCACATGAATACCCTAACACCTGGCTGCATGCTCACATCATCCCTATATTTTAACCAGCGCCGTGCCGGGGGGGGGGGGGTAGACACCCCCTCAGGATTTTAGCGGATAGCGGAAAACGGCGACGCGCAGCGCCGCCATGTTTGGCACAGCTGCTTGTGCATCAATTGTCAACATTATGTAAACACAAGAATCGGGTCATCTTAGGTCACGTCACTAGACCAGGTCACGTGACCCCACCTCCCAAAAAATGTGTGGTCGTACCAGTCACAGTTTTGGGATGGTAAGTTTTACACTTACAGGATTTCATAAGGTCACATATATCTACAATTGGTTTATCTTGGATTTTTAATATCAGCAACCTAAGGTCGGTTTAATTTCGTGACCTCCCTATTATGAGTCTAAGGGGAAATATTAAAATGCTTCCTATTCTAAGGTGACGTAAGATAGCATTATAATTCCTTCTGGATCATGCTATTATAGGACATTCTTGATGACCTAGCTACCATTTTTGTTCAGTGACCCCTAAAGGGTCAGCCGAGGTCATCCGAGGTCACTAACAGTTCTATGTCAATAACTATCGACATAAGGACGATACAGAAGTGAAACCGCCACCAATGTGTTTATCTCGTCGCGGCATGTCTTCACATATGCAACATGACCTACTTGGGTCACCACCACTCGACCTTGACCTGACGTCACATTTGTAAGTTGATCTGACCTGGTCAACACTAAAATAAGGCGAAGCGTTTTGACGAGACACGCACGATGGCGTCACAATTATTGCCTTGTTTGTATTAGGTCAAAAGCTATTCGTGATAAACGTTTTTTTAAATAGCCTTTTTGACCTTTAATGAGCTCTGGAGCCTAAACTATTGACCTGAGCTCAACTTTGAGTACACTTTGGCGATTCCATGTTTCAAGAGTTTTCCATTGTTGTTTTTTTCTCGTTTGTTCCTAGCTATCATAGTTCCTGTGTTATCTGGGGGATTGCGGGCGCCGTGCATTGTGAGCGCCGTTAAATAAGTCCAATTAAATCCGATCAGGTCGGCCTAAGATTCGTTCGTGACGAAAAAGCTACTCGCCGTCGCCGGGATTCGAACCGGCCCGCTCCTCGTCAGCCGCTTTTCTTGAAGTTCCAGGTGCAAATTTTGTTCAGTAAACACTACACATGAAATCATTCGAGGTCACCAACATATTTTTGGCAATAACTCTCGACAAAATTAAGATAGAGAAGTGAAAATGGCACCAATGTGCTTGTCTCGTCGCGGCACGTCTCCCAATGTGCAACATGACCTAATTGGGTCACCACTTGACCTTGACCTGAGGTCAAATTTATAAGTTGACATAACCTGGTCATCATGCATATGATGCAAAGTGTATTGACGAGACAAACACGACGGCGTCAACATCATTGCCCTATCTGTTTTAGGTAAAAATATATTTGTGAAAACTGTTTTGCTAAAAAGTGGCCTTTTGGAAATTTTATGACCTCTAGAGTCTGCACTATTGACCTGAGCTTAAATCTGAGGACACCTTAGCGATTGCATTTTTCAAGAGCTTTCCATTGCTTTTTTTTCATGTGTTCCTAGCTATCATAGTTCCTGTGATATCTGGGGGTTTCTTGAGCGAAGTCCTAATACTTGAAAATCTGACCGTTGATGACGTCTGGTGACCTCAATATTGACCTGAGAAAAAATGCCTGAAGTAGTTGCAAAATGCATTTTGTCGATCTTTCAAGCGGCGATTTCGGTTTTTGTCTACGTTCCATAGGAGCTGAGTTAGAGGGGGGCATCGACCCCCCCCCCCCCAGCAGGGGCGAAGGTGGCGACGAGCACCGGCACGGCGCGGGTTGACCTGGCATTGCCTCAGCAGGAAACCATTCCAACCATGGGGGAGGGGGGCGTTAAGCGCCCCCTGGTTATCTTCCGAACCAATAATCGCAGCGAGACGTGCAAGGCGAAAATCGAAAGCTCTCAATGAGACGAATATAAGGTATACTCAAACATATCAACGTGAGGTCAAATGTCAGGTCACGGCCAAGTAAAATGTCAAAATCTACGTATTTAAGTTTATGGGCCATACTTTCCATCCAAAGCCTTTGATTACGACCATGATCACCCAATATCCTGGCAAAGGTATGATACACATCCCGCATGAGCGAAAGTGAGATTGTTGTCAAAGGTGAAGGACAGGTCACAAAAGCTCACTATGCGCAAAATATCTACGAAACGAAAGTCATGCAACACATGTTTTATGCGTTATTTGCCACATATAATTTGATAGTGATAGTCATTTTACCACCTGACTTCATTTACGTGCAATTATTGTCAAGTTCAGGTCAAGTTCAGGTCACTGAAGGTCAAACTGTGAAATTGATAAATTTAATTAAAAAGGCATGTTTCTGGACTATTTTTGTCACTACCTAGTCAATAAAAGCACAAAAACGCAATTTCAAAATATGACGTCATAAGTTACTCATACTTTAGATGCCATAAGTAAATCAAAAATTGAGATATCAGTTTACAATTTAGTATAATAGTTGCCTACATATGGATCTCTGGCATATTTTCCGTTTTTAGTTAAAAAAAAAACAAATGTAGATTTTGTGAGCATTCTTCCCAAAAAGTTTAATACAACAAATAGGAGATAGCCATGTTGCTGTCATTGCCAGTTGCATTTTTTACCCTCAGGTTACATTTTTTTACGGATACCCTCAGGCCATCCGAGACTCATCAGGACAACCAAGGGCCCTTCAGGTCCGACCGAGGTGTCTCAGGCCGGCTGAGGCCCCTAAGACCCATCGAGGCCCTCTCAATCTGGTGAAGGGCCTTCTCAAGCCAGCCGAGGACCCTCAAGAAATCAAGGGCCCATGCCCGATCTCATGGGCATTATCGTCGCAAGAAATGAAAAAGTTACAGTTGAAAACGTAGTCACATTGAGCAAAAACTTGAACTGTGTGACGCACGCCATAATTCCACTTGAAAATAACCCGCGCACTGCAGGGGCTTTGCGCCGAACACAAACTGCAGGGGGTTGATTTCCGCCCCCCCCCCTGAGATCTCGAAAACTACGCTACGTACCGAGAATAAAAAACGGCATTTTATAGCTTGATACATGTTCTATCGAACGTATTTCAGTATTGTTTTAGGTCAGGTCAAAATTGAGGTCACCAGAGGTCATCAAAGGTCAAATTTTCCAGTTTTTCCTGTTTTAGGACATCGCTCCAGAAATTCCCATATATATCAGAAACTATGCTAAGTAGAAACAAACGGGAAAAAAGAAAACGCCAGCCAGTGAAATTTCCAATCGGTGAAGTGTCCTCAAATTTGATCTCAGGTCAATATTTGAGGCTTCAGAGGTCAAAAAAGAAAACAATGTCATCTTTTTGCTAAATCGTTTTTCGCTATTAACTTTTTACATAATGAAGATAACAAAAAACTGTTTACGCCATTGTGTTGATCTTGTCAAGGCGCGTTGAATGCAATGCATTGTGACCTTTCTAAGTTATTTTTAAAAAAATGACCTCAGGTCAAGGTCAAGTAGTGACCCAAGTAGGGCATGTTGCATATGGGAAGACGTGTCTCGACGAGATAAAAACATTTATGTCTCTTTTACTTCTCTATCTTCATTATGTCGGAGTTATTGACACACAAAGTGATGACGAACTCGCATGACTTCAAATGACCTAATAGGGGTGACTGAACAAAACTTACACTTGGATCATACAAAATTTCATATAATAACATGATACAGAAGAAATCAAACCCCCTGCAGTGCGCGGGTTAAAGGCTGTGATGCTCTATATAATGTGTTCAAGTTTGATCATAAATCAACGGTAATCCGTGCGGGAACGAGAAAGACGGAAATGATATTAAATATATAATACATAATATTGCAGGCTGGATGGGCCCTTTTGGCCAAGGGCCCTTTTTCGGGAAAAGCTGCCCCCCCTTCCCCAACCGAAAATATGTGGCGCCGGCCCTGGTTCCTACGTCATCATTTCCTCACTAGATTTTAGGTTTAATACGATATATTTGTGGTATACATCCAGTGCATAACAATGTATAAATTATAATCCCATCCCGCCCTCTGCGTCGGCAAAATCTGACGCGTATTACCGTCAGATAAGCAGAACATGATCTTTATTGGAAGACATGCAGCGTTCCATACAAAACAAATGGGAACACATTTGACTCAATTTTTCCTAAAATAACCCCAGATATGAATAGGGATCACAGTTATATATCATCTGCTGAACGTACCATTTTAGAAATGTTTGAAATTGCGACCCGAATACCAGCTATATTAGTAGTATAGTATAGTATTACCAGCTAAATTGCGACCCGAATACCAGCTATATACATGGTGGGCTATTCAAATAGCCCACCATGCTAAAGCCGGCTCGCTGTAGAAATGGTGACGTCACGGCTCAAGTGTTGCCAGGCAAATTGACAGGAGCTGTATGAGACGAATGCACAGACAAATGACAATGCAACGAATCTTGTTTCGTCATCCCAACTCAATTATAAACGCTAAATCGATTCGTCAACGCCAAGCTCTACTATCGTGTATATGGCGGACCGGTGCTTAAAACGGGACTTTGAGGCGATAAATTCATCCGCTGCTCGGAGATTAAGATTAGCTGCCAAAATCCATAAAACTTGGTCCCCATGGATAATTTTCATCAGAGCACGAGAATCGAAGGGGGCAAAGGTGCCCGGACAACTTTTTTGAAAAGTGGACGCTCTATTGGGCACAGCGCGGGAGGGAGTTTTAGCAGTGAGCTATAATTGGTTTTCTGAATTGAGGTTTTCATATAAAAAAACACTGATTTCTAGAGGGAAATTATTTGTAACGTCTGGAGCAGTGAGTGGAAAGTAATCGCTGTTGTTTGCGGTTGGTGGTCACTGATCACTCATAAGCACCAGAAGTAATTTGGCTTCATCATTTACGCTTAACCCGCCATTGACTGGGGGGGGAGCTAAACGCCCCCTGCTTAATTTTCGTGATAGCTCAAAAACAAATAGAGATATCAACGTGAAACTTGGGATACCTTCTTCTAAATCACGTTTACGTCATCTGTGAAAAATAAAGCAATTTTGTAGATTTTTTTTCTCTCGAGTTATAGTGAATTTAGTGAAGTCACTACACACGGGTTTTACACAACAATCAGCTAAAGTTTAACAGACCGTACAAATGCCATATTTTCAACGAAAGGCAATCCAAAAACGTTAGAAGATATAAAATGGTAAGGGCTACAACATGGCAGTCTCGCATTTTTTTTGGGGGGGGGGGAGGGGTTGACCCCCCCCCCCCACAATACAAATCAACGATTTTATGGGGAAAATGCCCACAAAATCTATTTTTCAAAGATATAAAAACGGAATATATGTCAGAGAACGACTTTACGCTTAACCCGCCATTGAGAAGAAAAACGCGATCAAAACGATTTTCCATTTCTGTCTATATTTACGATCATGTTCATGAAATGGGCAACTAACAGGCCAAATTTTAAAATGATTTGATTCATTTTTGACTGACTTATGGCATATAAAGTATGAGTAAATCATGACGTCATATTATGAAATTGCATTTAGCAGTTATTAACCAGATAAGAGATATGGCAGATAAGATATGGCAGACCAGATATGGCATATAAAGTATGAGTAAATCATGACGTCATATTATTAAAATTGCGTTTTTTTGCTTTTATTGATCAGATGTATACAAATAAATGCCAGCACTGTATTTATCAGATAATACTGATCTAGAAACATGCCTTTTCCTTTTTGATTTATCAATTTCAAATTTTGACCTTCAGTAACCTGAACTTGACCAGAACTTGACACTAAATTCACGTAAATGATGTCAGGTGGTAAAATGACTATCACTATCGAATTCTACGTGGAAAATAACCCATAAAACATGTGTTGCATGATTTTCGTAGATAATTTGCACATAGTGACCTGTTGGTACTTGACCTTGACCTTGACTTTTGCCAACAACCTCACTGTAGCTCATACGGGATGTTTAGCATACCTGTGATTTTTTTTTTGGTGACAATGGTGGTAATCGAATGCTTTGGATGGAAAGTATGGCCGATAAACTCAAATAGGTCGATTTTGGCCTTTGACCTGAACGTGACCTGACATTTGACCTCACTCTGAAATTGTTGAGTTTGCTTTAGATTCGTCTTTTTAAGAGCTTTCGAATGGCGCCTTGTGCGTCTCGCTGGGATTATTGTTTCGGAAGATAACTAGGGGGGGGGGACGTTTAACGCCCCCCCCCGTCAATGGTGTCTGGCTGAGAGCCCAGTCAATGCCGGGTTAAGATGTACCAGCGGAGAGGTCATCACGCGACGCTGCAGTCAAAATGGCCCGACCGCAACATTTCAGGTTCCAAATCGAAACTCACCGAAATCGGTATTTACGGACAGAAGCCGAAAATGGAAAATCAAATAGCCTCTTGGTCGTTTGTAACAGTGCAATACAAATATCAAAACACTTTATATTCGGCTTCTCGTCATTATCAGAGTGAAACTTCTCTTTGATGATGACGCGCAGTTAAACATGTTGATTTTTAAGTATTACAAATTAACAAAAAACTATTTATTTTATATTTTCTGCCCAAAGTTACGATCATGTTCATGTAAAACGCGATCAAAACGATTTTCCATTTCTGTCTACATTTACGATCATGTTCATGAAAAACACGATCCGAACAATTCAAATCGGTATTATCGCTACGCAGCGGCGCGGGTAACCCCAGTGTAATGGCACATACACATATATCATTATACTGCCCTCTTCACCCTATCTGAAACCCCAACATTGCCCTACCGCTGCTACCCCTATGCCGGTGCATAGGAGCGTCCCCCTACTTTTTACAGTTGCACCCCTGGGATAAATTCACAAAAATATAATGAGTAAGAGATGTTCCGCTTGATAACCAGTGGAGGGGAAATAGGGGGGGGGGCGTAAAGGTTTTATTGAGCAGTATATATTTTACCAGGGAGTGAAGTATTTTCCTTAAAACAAGGGATAAGGAGTGGAAAATTAGAATCCTGTGGGCGTCATTTTACGCCAAAAGTTACCTTTTTCTAGGACACTGGTTTTGCAATTGCTGGGGTCAAAGTCAGTTTCTGATGTCCGGCAAGAATCCATCCATTGGCAAAGGGTGCGTTCGTTTTTAGCCCGCCATTGACCCCGTTTACATGAGTGAGCGAAACTGACGATAAGCAAAACATACGTAATTTTTACTCATGTAAACGGGTCCTAGCGGGGAGAAACTGACGATCTGGCATATCGTAAATTTACACTAGCGCTATCGTAAATTTACGTTAGACGACTGACAACCAAACCTATGGACTATTATTTCATTTTGTTTATAGATATTTTACAGAGATTTAGTTAAAATCGGAAAGCTTGTTAAAAATAATATGCGTAATATTTCTATTTATGTTCTCGAAACGTTTTGTAACTAATAATTGTACACTATATGTCTATGGATGCGGGCGGCGGCGAATGATGGAGAGGAGCATCCGCCGGCTGGCGCCGACAAATAATTACGGAACGGGCGCCAGCGGGAGTCCCACCGGTCGGCGTGGGGAAAGCCGGGCCCTCGTTCCGTAATTAGCGTGTGGCTAAACTGACGATAAGGGAGGGGAGACTGGGCCTGTTTTGACGGGCGCTGGAGTCGGGTCATTTACCGTAAATTTACGCAGACACCGGCGGTTGACTAATGTAAACGGGTCGAGTTACCGTCATTTTTGCGTCAATTTGCTTATCGTAAATTTACGGTAACAGCCGATCGACTCATGTAAACGGGGTAATTGACTGAGGTCTCAGCCGAACGTCATTGACTGGGGGAAGGGCGAATATCGCCCCTCCCCCAGGTTATCTTCCTAACCAATGATCGCAGCGAGAAACGCAAGGCAGAATTCGAAAGCTCTCCATGAGGCACATCTACAGTATACTCGAAATTTTCAAAGTGAGATCACATGTCACCTCACAGTCAGGTCAAAGCTGAAAGTCGAGGTATTTGAGTGTCTGGGTCATACATTCCATTCGATTGCAACTATTATCACCCAAAGTGCTCTCTAATTTATACTACACAATACACATCCCGCATGAGCTTAAGTGAGATTGTTGGCAAAGGTCAAACAAAGTCAGGTCATAAAAGGTCGCTATGCGTAAAAGATCTACGAAGTCATGCGATACAGTTTTTTATGGATTACTTTACACGTATAAGTCGATAGTGATAGTCAGTTTACTACCTGACCTCACAAAACCCCAAATATCATCATCATCATCATTTAAGTGAAGTTAATGTCAAACTCGGGTAAAGGTCAGGTCACATAAGGTCAAAATTCTAAATGGATAAATATAAATGCAAATGGCATGCTTATGGACCAGTTTCGAATGCAGTGGTGACGTTTATTTGTTCGTAGCTGGTGACGTTTATTTGTTCGTAGCTTAAACGAAAAACACAATACAACAAATACGTCATGTCATGAGTTACTCATCGGAGTCATAAGTCAATCAAAAATGGTAATATTGTTTTGATATTTGGTTGGGAATTGCCATATGCGGCTATTTAACCCGCACCGTGTCGTTGCTCGGCGCCACCTTCGTCGTTCCGGGGGGGGGGGGGGGGGGGGGGTTTCGACGCCCGCCCTCGAACTTGGCTCCTATGAGACGTAGACAAAAACCGAAAGAAACTTTCAAAATCTCGTCAAATTTTTTTTTGAAACTATGTCAGATGTTTTCTTTATCAGGTCAATAGTGAGGTCACCAGAGGTCTTCAAAGGTCAAATTTTCCAGTTTCAGCACATCGCTTCGAACCCCCAAAATATGTCGGAAACTATGATAGCTAGGAACAAACAGAAAAAAGCAAAAGAAAGGATAACAAAAATACCATCCCATTTGATGTGCTCAGATTTTAGTTCAGGTTAATAGTTTAGGCTCCAGAGCTCATCAAATGCCAAAAAGGCTATTTTTTTTAGAAAAATATTTTTCACAAATCGATTTTTACCTAATAACGATAAGGCAATCATTTTGACGCCATCGTGTTTGTCTCGTCAAGGCGCTTCGAATCATATTCATGATAACAAGGTTAGGTCAACTTATAAATTTGACTTCAGGTCAAGTGGTGACCCAATTTGGCAATGTTGGACATTGGGAGACGTGCCTCGACGAGACAAACACATTGGTGCCAGTTTCACTTATCTGTCTTTATTATGTAGTTATTTTAAAAAAAAATGTTGGTGATCTCGGATGACCTCGGCTGACCCTGTAGGGGTCACTGAACGAAAATTGCAATCGGGTCTTCAAGAATGGCCTATAATAACATGATCCAGAAGGAATTGGGCTGATATCATGCGTAGCCTTTATAATAGGAAGCATTTTGATATATTTGTATTGACTTATAATGGGTAGGTCACGAAATTGACCCGACCTTAGGTCACAGATATAAACAATCTGATATAAACGAATTGTAGGTACCTATGACCTTATGAGATCCTGTAAGTATGAAATCGATCTGCCAACAACTGTAGCTATGGTACGACAGGAAACTTTTTGGAGGTGGGCTCACGTGACCTGGCCTGGTGACCTGACCTGAGATGACATGAGGTTAACAATTGCACACTATGTGGGTAATTAATTCCCAAACACCTGTGTCGATAACGGCGGAGTTGCACGCCGCTGTTTTTCCGCTATACTCGAAAAACCTGAGAAAGGCGGGCGTCTAACCCCCCCCCCCCCACCGGCAAAGCTCGGGTTAACATGCGCCCTGGATGGCCTCCGAGAGTTTCACGCACTGGAGGGGGCAGATTCCGACCCCTAAGATCTCGTCCCCATAAGAGCTACAATAACGAAATTTGTAGGGTATGTGGGACACTTTGTTTTGATAAAATTCCATGACCCTAGGTCGATGCCTTCAAGGTCAAATGAGGTCAATATGTTAAATATTGCTTATTATGCGCTCCTTGGCTTGACATTGTTAAGGAACGCAATGATTGCATGTAATATACCCCCAAAATGAGCTTAATATATTTGTTAGGAAGTCTAATGAAAAAATAGGGATTAAAAAAACACTCCAATTTTGCCCGTGCACCGGAACCGCATCAGCGCTAATTTTTGTGGTCTGACGCTGATCATTTTTTGACTTTCAAGTTCCATGGCTTATACCAACAAAACAAAAATTGACCTATTTTAGTTTTTGTTTACTTTCGACGATGCGCCGTTCATTTTTAGGTATGTACGCCAAAAATGGTACATATCCACTGGCAAAATCAGGATACATCCACACACACACACACACACACACACACACACACACACACACACACACACACACACACACACACACACACACACACACACACACACACACACACACACACACACACACACACACACACACACACACACACACACACACACACACACACACACACACACACACACACACACACACACACACACACACACACACACACACACACACACACACACACACACACACACACACACACACACACACACACACACACACACACACACACACACACACACACACACACACACACACACACACACACACACACACACACACACACACACACACACACACACACACACACACACACACACACACACACACACACACACACACACACACACACACACACACACACACACACACACACACACACACACACACACACACACACACACACACACACACACACACACACACACACACACACACACACACACACACACACACACACACACACACACACACACACACACACACACACACACACACACACACACACACACACACACACACACACACACACACACACACACACACACACACACACACACACACACACACACACACACACACACACACACACACACACACACACACACACACACACACACACACACACACACACACACACACACACACACACACACACACACACACACACACACACACACACGCACGCACGCACGCACGCACGCACGCACGCACGCACGCACGCACGCACGCACGCACGCACGCACGCACGCACGCACGCACGCACGCACGCACGCACGCACGCACGCACGCACGCACGCACGCACGCACGCACGCACGCACGCACGCACGCACGCACGCACGCACGCACGCACGCACGCACGCACGCACGCACGCACGCACGCACGCACGCACGCACGCACGCACGCACGCACGCACGCACGCACGCACGCACGCACGCACGCACGCACGCACGCACGCACGCACGCACGCACGCACGCACGCACGCACGCACGCACGCACGCACGCACGCACGCACGCACGCACGCACGCACGCACGCACGCACGCACGCACGCACGCACGCACGCACGCACGCACGCACGCACGCACGCACGCACGCACGCACGCACGCACGCACGCACGCACGCACGCACGCACGCACGCACGCACGCACGCACGCACGCACGCACGCACGCACGCACGCACGCACGCACGCACGCACGCACGCACGCACGCACGCACGCACGCACGCACGCACGCACGCACGCACGCACGCACGCACGCACGCACGCACGCACGCACGCACGCACGCACGCACGCACGCACGCACGCACGCACGCACGCACGCACGCACGCACGCACGCACGCACGCACGCACGCACGCACGCACGCACGCACGCACGCACGCACGCACGCACGCACGCACGCACGCACGCACGCACGCACGCACGCACGCACGCACGCAACAAAAACAGGAGGGGTGGGCGGATTTCGCCCCCCCCCCCTACAGTGCGCTTGTTAAAACATGGCTGTGTTTCAGTGGGTGTTGGCTGGTATAACCTCTGTGGATGTTGGCTGGTATAACCTCTGTGTATGTTGGCTGGTATAACCTCTGTGTATGTTGGCTGGTATAATCTCTGTGGATATTGGCTGGTGTAACCTCTGTGAATGTTGGCTGGTATAACCTCTGTGTATGTTGGCTGGTATAACCTCTGTGTATGTTGGCTGGTATAACCTCTGTGTATATATCCCGTTTCAGACGTCAACTTTCGTCGGCGGGGACTCGGACAGCAAACACAACACCTTGAAGGCGTTCTTCTCACCATCCCACTCGTATCTCGGCATTGACGGACACGAGCTGCTCGAGCGGCTGCCCTGCTTCGGCAACATCACCGTCAAGCTGCTCTCCACCGAGGAGGGAGCCACGCCCTCCATAGTCTACAAGGTACGCACCCCGTGTCTTCTGGGGTGTTGCCACATGCCGAGATATCCTTTCAATATTAGCACGTGCTTTTGGGCAACACTTTCGTCCCGATGCGGCTAATGTTAAAGGTATTTGAGAAACAATTTTGGCCTAGGTCATTTTGATTTTCACAGACAATTTGTTGAACAAATTTCCAGAACGGAAGTGCCAGAACAGAAGCACATACGACATTATGCCATAGCAGAGCATTGTTGAACAAATTGTCAGACTCTTGTGCTGCTGATACAAAATCTGCTGATACATATATGTCGCGTTTCCAATCAAAATGCAGGTAGGTCTTCTCTTCTGGAGTATCAATTTTAAAGCCTTTCAGCCTTTCAAGCCTTTCAATTTTACAATAATCCTCAAATGCTTTATGACTTGCTTTACACTTTAATTAGCTTGTATTTTTGTTGTTGCTGAACGTTAGCGGCATGCGGTAAAAGCTTCCCACCTTTGTGCCAGGCATATTATGCAATATTCACCTCGTTTTTCTTTTTGCTTTGTACCTCGTGCCTACTGGCCCTCGGTGATTATTGGATAATTTCCCAGCACCGGGAGGGAATATATATTAGGCTGCAAGATCTCCGGGGTTATATCCCGGCATTAACTGGGGTCTCAGCCGAACACCATTGACTGGGGGGGGGGGGGGGGGGGGGGGGCGTTAAACACCCCTGGTTATCTTCCGACCCAATAATCCCAGCGAGATGCGCAAGGCGCAATTAAAAATATCTCAATGACACTAATCTAAAGCATACTCAAAAATGTCAAAGTGAGGTCAAAAATCAGGTCACACTCAGGTCAAATGTCAAAATCGACGTCTTTGAGTTTATGGCCCATACTTTCCATCCAAAGCTTTCGATTACGACCATTTCAATATAAAGTTCTGCCAAAGGTATTAAGCATTACCGAACGATGCTGGTATGTAGATATTTGTGATCGAGGCGTTTTTTGAAATTACTGCACGAGCGCAGCGAGTGCAGTAGTTTTGAAAAACGCCGAGATCACAAATATCTACATACACAGCAGAGTTTGGTAAGTCTTTTACCGTATGCCGCCATCTGCTGAGCCTTTCATATGTATAATCAAGAAAAACCATTCTTTGATTTATGCCATGGATTTTTTGATAGTAGCTCAGATGAAGAAACAAAGGACAAAATCAAAAACTTCGTTGAAGGAGCCAGACCGACAGAAACAAAACGAAAAATCGAGTTCTGGGTGCGTCAGCTGCAGGACCATATTCACTCCACCGGACAACAAAAGGACATGTTGGAGATGAACAAAAAAGAACTAAATGATGCCATCTGTTCTTTCGCAATTGACGCCAAGAAGAGAGTGCCGGCTGCCCTCGTGAATATGTGGCCCAAGTAACAGGTCATAAGAGCGTCAGGAGCCTCGGAAGCTACGCTGAAGCCGACATTGAAGTACAGCGAGCGATCTCGACAAGCATCATGTCGGGAAGAGCATATACCGCGTCTGTGGATACGGCAGTCTGCGGCAGTGCCAGTGCCAGCGTAGCACCAAACGTACCATGCGTCATAAACATAAGCCACTGCAACTCTGTAACCATCAACAACAACAAGTAGTGTGAGGAGTGTCCGATGACGAGCGTCTTGTTTTTGACACCTTGTATGTCCAAGTCAAATACATTTGTTGTTACAGATCCTGCCTATAAGATGCATTTGGATTGTTTTCGTAACACTGATAACATATCGTGGTAGTCAAAACATCTTCGTAGACAGACATAACAAAAATATCTACCATCCAGCAGTGTTTTAACGTACATACCAAAACCTAATGTAATTTCAACATGTTAGCAAACAATAGCGTCAGTATAATCTACGGCAGTGCGGTATACCAGTGCATAATGCGGAAAATACCACACTCCACGCGCTAATGCTGTTTACATTGCTCGGCATATGGTAACATACACATCCCACATGAGCTAAAGTGAGATTGTTGGAACAGATCAAGGTCAAGGTCTGGTCACAAAAGGTCACTATGTGCAAGATATCTATGACAATCATGAAACACAATTTGTATGGGTTATTTTCCACGTAGAAATAGATAGTGATGGTTATTTTACCATCTGACAACATTTACGTGAAGTTAGTGTCAAGTTCAGGTCAAGTTCAGGTCACCGAAGGTCAAAAATTGTAATTGATAAACCTAAATGATAAAGCCATATTTATAGATCAGTTTTGTCTCAGAAATACTGTGCTGGCATTTGTTTGTCTTATCTGGTATCATGAGTTACCCATACTTTATAGGCCATAAGTCAATAAAAAGGCTACATCATTTTTAAATTGATTCTTTTTCCACACAGCATTTCTGAGACAAAACTGATCTAGAAATATGCCTTTTTCATTTAGATTTATCATTACAAAATTTGACGTTTGGTGACCTGAACTTGACCTGAACTTAACGCTAACTTTACGTAAATGAAGTCAGGTGGCAAAATAAGGTTATCTGACATATATTCCGTGTTTTAATATCTTTAAAAATTTGATTTTGTTGGTATCTTTCCAAAAACAAATAGTTTTTTCTTCTTTTAATTTTGGGGGTAAAAAATCACAAATCTAAAAAATCAGAGATTAACTTGTTGTAGCCCTTGCCATTTTCTATGTTTTGAAGTTTGTGGATGGAATTTTGCTCAAAATATGGCATTTGTACGATCAGTTTAATTGTAGCTGATTTTGGTGTAAGAATCGTGTGTAGTGACGTCACAAAATTCGATATAACTCGATTTATATTTCACACAATTGCTTTATTTTGTCACAGATGACGTGACCGTAATTTATAGGAAGGTACCTGCAGCGTCACGTTCATAGCTCTATTGATTTTCGAGCTATTACAAAAATAGATCAGGTGTGCGGGGGGGGGGCGTTAAACGTCCACCACCCCCAGTCAATGGCGGTTAAAATCATTACGGGAAATGCAGAGAAACAGGTTCATTGTTCGGTATAACTTCATGACAACCACTGCGGTTGTCGATCAGTATACTGATAATTCGAAAATTATATTTTCAGGAAAATGTAGAAATGTGCAATATTGACGAAAAACCGGAAAAGTATCCCCCAAAAAGTTGGTACCTCAAAATTTGATTAAACAATAATAATGTATGTATGTAATGATATAAGCGCATAACAATTTCACTATTAATGTGTGTATGCTCGCAAACACGTATCGAATGCCTGGCCTAATCTAAAAACATGTCACATTAATACAACTATCGATTAACACGCGCCCTGGAGGGCCTCTGATAATTACACGCCCTGGAGGGGGAGGGGGGCGGATTTCGCCCCCCCCCCTATGATCTCGCAAACCACGCAACGTAACGACAAGCGGGAAACGACGTTAGATAGCTCGAGACAAGTTCTTCCGAACGTATTTCGTTATTTTTTTTTCAGGTCAATATTGAAGTCACCAGAGGTCATCAAGGGTCAGATTTTCAAGTTTTCAAGACTTCGGTTCGAACACTCCCAAATATCTCGGGAACTATGATAGTTAGCAGCAAACGGAAAAAAGCAATCGAAAGTCATTGAAAAATGAAATCTCAATATTTGACCTCTGGAGCCTCAATATTTGAGGCTCCAGAGGTCAAAAAGAAGAAAAATCCTTTTTTGCTAAATCTATTTTTGCTATTAATTTTTTACTTAATAAAGATAACGGAAAACTGTTTACGCTATTGTGTTTATCTTGTCAAGGTGCTTTGAATGATGTATATGGTAACCTTGTTAAGTCAATGTAACAAATTGACCTAATTTCAAGGTCAAGTGGTGACCCAAGTAGGGCATGTTCCATATGGGAAGACGTGTCTCGACGAGACAAACACATTGATGTCTGTTTTACTTCTCTATCTTCATTATGTCGAGAGTTATTGACAAAAAAGTGATGGTGACCTCGCATGACCTCAAATGACCCAATAGGGGTCACTGAACAAAACTTACACTTGGATTATCAAGAATATCCTATAATAACATGATCCAGAAGTAATTGGACTAGTACCATGCATATCCTTGAAATAGGAAGCATTTGTATATTTCCCCATTGACTTATTATGGGGAGGTTACGAAATTGACCTGACCTTAGGTCACCGATATCAAAATTCCGAGTTAAACGAATTGTAAGTACTGATGCCCTCATGACATCCTGTAAGTTTCAACCTGATCGGTGAAAAACTCTGGCTTTGGCACAACTGCAAACATTTTTGGTGG
>JAXIVJ010007411.1:0-60918 GCA_036785665.1 Chirona hameri | reverse complement strand
AGACAGAGACAAGACGAAAGCAAAAGCTAGAACATAACGTATTATTTTTGTATCGGATAAAATTAGTAAAACTTCTGTTCATCTTCCCTCCATACTTGTATTTTGCACTGCTTTTGCCTCTGTCTTTCGCCCACACTTTCTCCCCTTGCGTACAATCTCGTTGTCCCTCTCCTTCTCACTCTCATTGCGCTACCACAAGTAGTTCGCTCCATATATTGTAAAATGTCAGCCGTCATATATATGTCATATATTGTAAAGTGTCACCCCGCACATATATCACCTTTTCTTTCCGCCTTCCTTTTCAACTCACCTGGTCTTGACATCTTCTCAGCCGAAGCACACCGTCACATGACGGCTGTGCTCTCAGCCGCAGTGTGCTCCGCTCTGGCTGCTGCTGCCTGCCGCTCCGTACCAGCGCCGCGGCGCTGTGCGCGGTGCGCTGACGACCTCCCTGGTTCCCGACACCCGCTGGTGCCAGCGGCAGACCAGCGCCGGCGAACGCCGGACCGCAGCTGAGGTTACCACTGTCCGATGGCTCGGACCAGCGCTGTGTTGTGGCACCGTAACCTCAGAGCCGTCGGTTCAAACGGTGCTGCCAGTGCGCAGGGGCGTCGCTGACGGGGGGGGGGTCGCGACCCCCCCACACTTTTGAAAACCGGGGGGGGGGGGTTGACCCCACCCCCCCCCCCCCCCCCCCCCCCCCCCCCCCCCTCACACTTTTTATGGCGGCCGACCCCCCCCCCCCCCCCCCTCCCAACACACTTTTTATGGCGGAAGCTGATTCTAGTTTGCATGTAATTCCTATTAAAATCAAGATTGGAATGTGAAAAATACGACGTGGCAGGGGCGTAGCTTCTCCAGAAAAGTTATGTGGGGGAGGGGCTGAGCTGGGAAAATCGCTTAAAGTACCATCAAAAGCCACCAAAATACAGATTTCTCCCCGGATTTAACCCACTTCCTCGTCCAAGTTGGGGTGGCTGAAGTCCAAGTGTGTGTGTGTGGGGGGGGGGGGGGGGGGGGGCACCCCTGCGACGTGGAAATGGGCTCAGTCAGTTACGGATGAAATTTCCTTAGTTTTCCCTTCGACACACCACTGCTCCGAAAGGAAAACGAAGAAAATTTCATCCGTAACATGCAGGGGCGTCGCCGACGGAAGGGTCGGGGGGACGGTCCCCCAACCCCCCACTCTCAGAAAGAGAGGTGGTTGACCCCCTCCCCCCCCACACACACACACACAAACACACCACTTTTTGCGGGAGAAGTTAACAATTTATCGTAAAAAATTGCCTTTGCAGCAGTCAAAGTTCATCTATCCACAGTAAAAAAGTGGAAATTTTGCGCCGCTTCGCGGCATGACACAAGTTTCGCATTGCTTATACAAATTTGGAAAATGGGAAAATGAATTCCACCAGGGGCCCACTCCCTTCATAAAATATTAACTTTCAAGCGGGCTACATGTTTAGCTAGTCTGCCGAGTTCCGAAAAAGGCGACGCGAACGCAAAGACGCGGACATCGGCAACCGGAAGCTGCTCAAGCGGTGTCCAACTTGCTGGACCGAAGAGCTAATAGTGGGACCAGGCCAGGACCATCTCCCCAACCCATCTCCCCCAGGCTCCTCCAGATCCACAGGGACCATTTTATACGCGGAAAAGTCGTTCTGCCCCTTGCTGAGCTTTCAAACCATTTGCACTGTTACTATAGTGGTGTGTTACAGTTTGGTTCATATGTATACAGCTATTATTATCATATCTACTATTGAGCGGACTGCCGACGGTCATCGTGATTTACTATCCGAGGCTAATGTATATGAAAAACTACCTTCATTTCAACATTTTTCATCATACCGAGATGTATAACCAGGAAAAGGGGTTACCTGAGGCTTGGCTCACAGTCTGGTTCTACTCACGGTCTGGTTCCCATATTCAAATTTAGTTTTCCACAACCTAAAATTGAAAATTTCACTCCGCTTCGCAGGCTTCGCGGCGTAACATCAGTGGTCATCATCATAACGAAGCCATCGTTATCGTATTCGGTTCCTCGTAACGCTGAATTGAATTTATAGAATGTTTAGCTTCTTATCCTATACATGGCCCACCGCCTATATTTCTGGGTTTTATCAGGAAAACCCGTAAACAAATTCGCGCCGCTTGACGGCGATACATAACAAGTACCTACTATGACATGAAAATCCACATAAAAAAATGCTGCAAAGGCTTAAATACACGCACAAAAATGGGGGTACATTTTTGGGGATTTTCAGCCGAGCACCACGCCGCTGCCACGGGCAGAAGGTACCAGTGGTACAGCACCACGCTGATGCCACGGGCAGAAGGTACCAGTGGTACAGGACCACGCCGCTGCCACGGGCAGAAGGTACCAGTGGTACAGCACCACGCCGCTGCCACGGGCAGAAGGCGCTAGTGGTACAGCACCACGCCGCTGCCACGGGCAGAAGGTACCAGTGGTACAGCACCACGCCGCTGCCACGGGCAGAAGGTACCAGTGGTACAGCACCACGCCGCTGCCACGGGCAGAAGGCGCTAGTGGTACAGCACCACGCCGCTGCCACGGGCAGAAGGCACCAGTGGTACAGCACCACGCCGCTGCCACGGGCAGAAGGCACCAGTAGCACAGCACCACGCCGCTGCCACGGGCAGAAGGCGCTAGTAGCACAGCACCACGCCGCTGCCACGGGCAGAATGCGCCAGTGGTACAGCACCACGCCGCTGCCACGGGCAGAAGGTACCAGTGGTACAGCACCACGCCGCTGCCACGGGCAGAAGGCGCTAGTGGTACAGCACCACGCCGCTGCCACGGGCAGAAGGTACCAGTAGCACAGCACCACGCCGCTGCCACGGGCAGAAGGCACCAGTAGCACAGCACCACGCCGCTGCCACGGGCAGAAGGCGCTAGTAGCACAGCACCACGCCGCTGCCACGGGCAGAAGGCGCTAGTAGCACAGCACCACGCCGCTGCCACGGGCAGAAGGTACCAGTAGCACAGCACCACGCCGCTGCCACGGGCAGAAGGCGCTAGTAGCACAGCACCACGCCGCTGCCACGGGCAGAAGGCGCCAGTGGTACAGCACCACGCCGCTGCCACGGGCAGAAGGTACCAGTAGCACAGCACCACGCCGCTGCCACGGACAGAAGGCGCTAGTAGCACAGCACCACGCCGCTGCCACGGGCAGAAGGTACCAGTAGCACAGCACCACGCCGCTGCCACGGGCAGAAGGTACCAGTGGTACAGCACCACGCCGCGGCTGATTACCCTACTGGCTGCAAGGTCGTGGCTTTCGCGGCAGCCGAAAACGGGCAGACCACCTACACACGCAAACGCAAAACTACACCTGAGAGGCCTTCGAAAGCAGCTGGTGGCCGTGTGAAAAGAGTGGTGTGGATGGAATGCATGACACACCATGTCCTTTCCTCCTGTGACGGGACAGAGAAGGGAACCGTGCACAGCATGCACCTCCCAGGCAGCGAAACACCGGCATAACTCGAAACAGTTTATGATAAAACTTACAAAGCACATAGCAAGACATGCCAGCAATTCCCCGTCCCTCACCACACCTCACCCACCCACCCACCCACCCAGAAGTGACCTCAGTCACTTGTGACCAGCCCAGCAAACACACCCGACACACAAACAGCCTCAGTGAATAAAGCGTCACCGTTCCAGTGCACGTCGACAAATGATTATATTATTCAGATGCAAAAATAAATTAAACATCCACACGTGTGCAAATCACACTGTTCCACAAGATAGATATGAATGGCGTCATAATTACATCACGAACGAAGCAGTGCCAACATGGAACGGGCTTCATTTAACATAATAAATGACGCCAATATGTCACCAGGCACATGCGATGCCACGAACAACCCGATTACGTCATCAACAGCAACGATTACGTCCGCGCCACCACCAACCCGCCCCGAAATAAAACCTCCAGAAACACACACACACGAACGTGCACACGTCGAAGCGTTGTCGATACCCAATGCGTCATAACAACTGTGGCGCAGTGGTTGCGGGTGACGCCAAAGGCGGTCAGCCTGGAAGAGTTTAATACTTTGTTTCTTTCCATGCGCACCAGGGTCGCAAAACAAGTGGACGTCGCCACAGACTCCGTGTGGTGTCCGGCGTCAGACATTGGTCTCAGGTACGACTACCTAAACAGCGACAGATACTCGGTACAGAAACACGACCTCGCCCCCCCCCCCCCCCCCCGCCTCGCCTTCCAGTGTGAAGGACCCCAGAACACGCGGTCGCCACAGCCAGACAGCGGCAGCGCAGCCGTCTTGTGTAAAAGGTTCAAACCCACCAGGCACCAGGGGCTCCAAGCCCGCCGCCCATGTCTGAACCTACACCGTGGATCGACACAAACCCGGGACAAACAGCACTTTGGCACCGTGATCCGCAAAGCGGGAGCCGTAAAACAGAGTTTGTCACGCGTCTCGCAGTGAAAACCGAGCCCTTACACGCCACTCCGATAAAACGTGCACTTGTCAAGGCGAAAATTGCACCATCTAGTTGCGTTCCAATATTCCTTTGGAGATATGCACGGCCATTGCGGTACACCATAAATTGGATAGCGAATCTTTGAGCTCGAGTAAGCTCGAACATTGGATGAGCTCCGATCTCATATGCGAGTGGTTGCGCCAACCTGGAAAAGATAGAACACGAGTCACAAAACAGTGAGGACATCGGGTTGAACTCCCTCGAGTCTGGTGTAAATCATAATCATGCGAAAATGCACAAACTGGGCAATATTGCAAACGAGATGAGCTTACAAAAGATAATGCGTTTCTTTCGATGATCAAACACATTCCCCATTGAGCGCTTCATGAAAAGTAAATGCATCACGCATCAGCATGGAATATTATGCATTCTGCAGTACCCGGACATTGTGCATGGGTGCACTCACGTAGAAACCATAACCACGTCATGAAAACCCCACTGCGCCACACATTTCATGCAGACATGAGCATGACGTTGTTGCAGGTCGGGGCTCGAGGGCGCGTCGACGGCAAAGGTCACATGTCGCCCAACTTCAATAAAAGTAGCGTGCGCGAAAGCAATCACCGAGTGAAAACAGTGTACTCTTGGAAGCACAAGGCACACACACGGAGGGAAACCATAATGCACAAGTGTCGTGCGTGCGAAGTGGTACGCCATTCTAATGTATGGCGTATCACTTCGAGAAAAATACGACTACGCTGACGACTGGGTCGAGCCATGGCAAGTCTGGATACGAAATATCGTTTGGTACAAACGCTGCCATCCACTAGTAAACGCGAAATACAACATACGTCATACCCTGACAGTTTATTAGTCCCGGGAAACGGTTACACGCGAACAAAGGCACGAATTCCGATAACGAACGATAAGTACTGCCTTAAAAGCAAGGTAGCTTCACATCAACGACTTACCACGAAGTATTAACGAAACACCGAACATAAATTAGTGAAAAATTTGTCAAATGCGTCACAATGTCGCCAAAGGGGGGCCCAGAATAACACTCGAACAAGTACGTTTGAGACCATCAGCATGATTAGCACAACCTGAAATATATTTAAGTTATCAAGAGTATAAACATAATCTTATGGGAATATGAGTGATCTAAATATTTAAGTGAAAGCTTTTCAACGTACTTATCTCATGGCTCAACTCTAGGCCTGTCTTTTGATAATCATCGACAGAAGAACGGCGAAGGCAGCAAGGAAGGCATATCGGCGAACGAATATGAGCAGGATTCAGCATTAAATAAGAAGTCAGCTGGAACAGTGCGCTACATTGGACCGAAACAAATCGTGCGTTTGGCTTCTATCTTAGTCCGATGACCTGATTTCTTATGAAGGCAGCCCACACATTGCCTCAGGATAGAGCAGACCAAAACTCACTGCAGTACCACTATTGCTTCGCAACAGGGCCAGGAGTAAGAGGCAACAGGGCCAGGAGTAAGAGGCAACAGGACCAGGAGTAAGAGGTTTGTTTATTTTTAAATCGAGTAGAAAAACACTGTACGCCAAATGAAACAATAGGATCGTACAGACTCCGTCACCACATACACGGAGTCGTCACATTCCCAGCATTAAAGAGGATATAGCGAATCTCACTGTATCACAGGGTGCCTCAGGAAATCACTACCTTCAAACCAATGGCACAACGCAACAATGACTAAACACTATCATATGCAGGCACGAAACTACGATTGGATGGAGCATATCTTGAGGACACAATTACTGCCAGTAGCCCTTTGAAGGTGGCTGTTCCTGCCATTTTGCTGAGTTGAAGAAAGCGTTGGTACGTTTTTCACACCCAACTGATGCAAATTTCCTATAAGATATTCTATTTGTATTTGAACTTTACTATCTATGCTATTTAAATGCGATTGTATTCTATAGTGTATGTCACCAGGTCAAACAATGCAAATGTAAATGCTCAAATGTGACTCAGCAATAATGCAATATCATACTTGTTACCTACAATTTAAAGGGAATTATGTTTCACCTTTGTATTGGTTTTCAACTGAGATAGCCATTATCTTTCGCCGTTATTGAAATGTCTAAATTATTAAGGTCTTTTTCTCCAAAACTTATCCGTTTTTAAGCAATAGAGTTTCGAATTTGCAAAAAGGGGTCTATGGTAGTGCCGCCGCTGATTGGCTGACAGCCACTTCAAGATTGCTGGTCTTGGAAGTCAGACGACCTGTATTTCTCGAACCTTGGCGAGTACGATGTAAACAACGGCCAACGCGACAGGTTGCGGCCCAAGTTGAAGTTTTTTTTCTCGCGTTGTTTGAAGTCTCAGTTATGGATTGATTTTTGTGGTTAATAAATATTGAGTTATCGCAATGCCTCGCACTCATCATTGTGTTCTGTGCGGGAGAAGACACAGTTCCATAATGTTTGTATTAAGTAGCCAAAATGGTCTGAAACGATTGTGCCACATATTTGGCAGCGTAAATGTTTTGTCTATAACTCTCTATAGCCCAATAATGACAAATTTAAAACTTAATTTGTATAAACTTAGTGACTTCGAGAAAAACTATCACCATCGTTTTCAGCTGCAGCACTTACTTCATATTTTCGATTACAACCAGCGTATATTTGACAACTTTCAGAAAGGTGAGAAACATTCCCTTTAAAGGAGAAAAAACATGGCACATTTCAGCCTAACAGCCACGAGCATACACATCTCACATGTGTTCATATCACAGTATCACTCCAGTTTTGTGAGAGAACAAAACAAAAACTGACAAAAAACGAACTACCACAGAAAAGTAACCTCTCCAAATCAGCGGCGGCTATAGAGATGGACCCCCGGTTATTTTTCAGCATCTGTGCTTAATGTATCACAGTAAACAATAACTGTACCAACGACTAGCTAAACACCAGGGAGCTTAGCGCTAGCTCCTGCAAACCCCTGAATGATAACATTCCCACCACCGAACCTACCACCACTCACCCCGCACCGGCAAAACACATGCAACATCCTTCCATTCTCCCACCACGTGACCCACCATCCCTCCCCACATCCCCTGCGGCGAGGGCGCAACAGTGGCAGCACTCGGCGACGTCAGCGGCGGCGCGCCGAACGCAGCCCGGAGCGTGCCGAACGCAGCCCGGAGCGTGCCGAACGCAGCCCGGAGCGTGCCGAACGCAGCCCGGAGCGTGCCGAACGCAGCCCGGAGCGTGCCGAACGCAGCCCGGAGCGTGCCGAACGCAGCCCGGAGCGTGCCGAACGCAGCCCGGAGCGTGGCGAACGCACTCGCGTCGGACGGGGCGCCGGACAGTCAGAGAGAGAGAGTGACCGCCCTAACTCACGTTCTGTTTCCGGGAACGCGGGTAGACGAGGAAGAGCAGCAGCTGCAGGCCGCAGATGCACGTGCAGATGATGTTGGGCACCTGCAGACCGGAGAGACGTCAGACGGGGGTGACGTCATCTCTTCAGAATATCCTTCCACTCCGTAATAATGATTTTGGCAACTTTCACTCGCACTCAAAAACCAACCGTAATTAACGCACTATTCCAAACATATCCTGTCTCTATTCACTGGACAGTAAAGACAAAAACAGCTGATGTGATGTAACGGCGTCCTGCAACGGCCAACCCACTGCCTCGAAACTGCACCCTGATGTGCACCACACACTATACAAATCAGGGTGTTCTGTACACCATACGCGAGGAGTCCCGCCAGCGTACAGGGGCAGCACGGGGGCAGTACAGGGGCAGCACGGGGGCAGTACGGGGGCAGTACGGGGGCAGTACGGGGGCAGTACGGGGGCAGTACGGGGGCAGTACGGGGGCAGCACGGGGCAGTACAGGGGCAGTACAGGGGCAGTACGGGGGCAGTACGGGGGCAGTACGGGGGCAATACGGGGGCAGTACAGGGGCAGTACGGGGGCAGTACAGGGGCAGCACAGGGGCAGTACAGGGGCAGTACAGGGGCAATACGGGGGCCAGTACGGGGCCAGTACGGGGGCAGTACGGGGGCAGTACGGGGGCAGTACGGGGGCAGTACAGGGGTACTGGGTACCTGTACGAAGCTATCGTCGATCAGAGTACCGTAGACGGCCCACTGGAGCATCACGAGAAAGGTGACCAGCAGCAGCGGCAGCGGCAGCGCCTCGGTCGACTTGGTGCGTATCACCTCCGCCTGGTGAGGGCACGCCGAGAGCGTCAGTCGGACAGAGGCAGAGCAGGGGGAGACAGAGAGGACGGCATGGACAGAGGAGGAGGCACGGACAGGAGACGGACGGGGGACGGGAGGAGGGGACAGGAGGAGGGGACGGGAGGGACGGGAGGAGTGGACGGGAGGAGTGGACGGGAGGAGTGGACGGGAGGAGTGGACGGGAGGATGGGACGGGAGGATGGGACGGGATGGGACGGGAGGGGACGGACGGGGACGGACGGGGAAGGCGGACACAGGAGACAGATGAGAAAGGGCAGACATTGGGAAGTGATAATTACAAACGAACACAAAATCAATAAATAACAAAAACAAAACACAAATTGTACATGACACGAGGCAGGCAGTTCAGGCATGTGTGAGCCAATGCGAATGTTAACGCGTCTTCAGATCCCTGTTTGTAGTCATCAATGACTCAAATAAAGAAGATAGACGAAAACACCTAATTGCAAGGTCCATACAAAATACCTAACATAAAACATAATATCCTGCAATCAGCACAACTGCCCATCATATCAGATGGCGCGGACATGTTGATCGCCCCATACGTGTCAATGTACCGTGCAGCCGACATCTTCCCAAACCTCTCGCCTCTCCCAACACCGGAGACTCACCACGGACGTCAGGGGTGACGCAGCGAAGCCAATGCTGGCCGAGGCCGCCATGAAGCCGAGCCGGTACTGCGCCAGCTCCCGGTCCTGTTCGTGAACGTCCACGTACCAGTAGACGGCCGACACTAGCGCCACCACCGCCAGAGTCTGCCGCCGCACCGCCGTCAGCGACACCTGCAGTATAGAGGGCGCCAGCTGTCACCACTATGAAACCAGTAGGCTGGTTCACAGAACGAAGTCTCCACTTTATGCTTCGTCCAAATGCGACACCGCATATTATTTTCGGTGAACATAAATATTATCTAACGTATCATATCCACTGCCTTCTCAAAACTTATTCCTAAAGAAGAGCTTGCCTGTGTGAATAAAGCAAGGCTACGAAACAAAGTCAACATACATGATAACTGGTCAAGAGCCGTCAGGAAAACGATACAAAAAGTGACCAAATGAGTCATACTAACAGTATCCTACAATTTTAAAATTTGGGTGGAAAACGACACCCTATGGATACGATTTTTCCACTCTTTTTCCTGCGTTTTATTGTGAATTTTCCACTCTTTATTTCCAAATGTGTTGGGCAATTGGAACCCTGATACTGATTTATGAATGCAATGATAGGGACAGCCAGTGGAGGGAAAGACTGGTGAGATTTGGCATAGGTAATAACTCATTCTGGTAAGCGGGTAATTGGCAATTGATAAAGCCGAGCACGTTTTTTGGTTGAATTTTCCACTCTTTATGCTTATTTTTGGCCAGAATTTTCCACTCTGCACCCCAGCTTCAAAGCAATCCTAGGACCCTGCATACTAACCAGACTTGTCAACGATTCAATGTGAATCGACTACTTTTGATTGAATCATTCTTATTTCAAATGAATGACTCATGAATCGATTCACCTCATGCGCAAACCTGTTGTGAGTCACTGATTGAATCATTCATACAGAGAAAATAGGCTGATTGAATCATTCATTGCTCAAAGAATCATTCTTTTTTGGTCGAACAGCATAAACTGTCCACAAAATATGCCAGCGGCCCAGCATTCATCTGTGCCCTGTGGACAAACCAGGCACTTAATGGCCAATTATATGAGCTCTGTGTCCTGAGCTGTAGCCTGTAATTCATCTATGCGTAAAGAAAGCGAGGCTTTGTGTCCAACTCCAGTGGGTACAAAGCCACTGTTCAATCAGCCCTAACTAGGTGAATACCTTGGAACTGGTAGGGTTAGGGGTAGGTACCTAAATACTTAGAAAAGGTAACTAACTCATACTTCGGTTCATAAACCACACAGTAAACGCACACCTTTTTCACACGAAAAATAATCAAAAGGTACCCACCTTTTCCTAATTTCTAGGCTATACCATATCAAAAACAAAAATCATAAACAAACATTTGCATGACCTCCGCATGTCCCAAATATCACTGAGCATCGGCGCCGCTTTATTCCACATCATGCTTTATAAAAATAATACCTAATGCAAAATCAAAATAAATGTTCTTTTCGCTTAAAAAAGTGAAACGAAAAGTCACTAATGCTTTTGGAACTTGGAATTCGCAATTATAATCAATATGATAAATATCATTTTATAATCAAAATAAACAACACGCGTGTCCAATTGGCTCACATTCACATTCGGAAATACATTCGCGGACTATTTGGATTGGCTTCAATATTGGTACACAGATAGATCACGACCTAGTGATCATTCTGGTAAAATCTTAGAGTCGCACATTCAAAATCAAAGGAGTTAGAGCAGGTCAGATAGGTTTAAGGTCAAACAGCAGACTATTCTGATGTGCCTGAAAATTGGCACACAGGTAGAGCATGACCTTCCTATCACGCTCATACAATCTTAGAGTCGCACAGTCAAAATCAAAGGAGTTAGACAAAGGAGCCGCCACTTCCCATTAATGTTGAGTGATTGAATCAAGATTGAATCATTCATTATGGTAATGTTGAGCGATTGAATCATGATTGAATCATTCATTATGGTAATGTTGAGTGATTGAATCATGATTGAATCATTCATTATGGTAATGTTGAGTGATTGAATCACGATTGAATCATTCATTATGGTCCGTGAATCACTGTGAATCGACTCATGACAAATATGAATCATTGACAAGTCTGATACTAACATACTACATCACGATAAGTCCAAGGAACACGGCATTTAAAGCAATGCAAAAACAAAATTTATCCCTTTCTTAGTTACTAACCAAATACATTAAGCAGTCATGTCACTGTGAGCCTCACAGACACCGGCTGGTAAATGACTTGCATGGGAACCTTCCTTGAGAAACGACATTGCAGGCCGAAGTGCCTCATCAACAAACTGTCAACTGTCAACTGGAACAACATTACAAATGGAACACATCACAATCTGAAGGCAAAAGTCCACTAGATCATGCCAAATGGGTAAAAATCAACACTGGCAGAATTATGCCTAAGGACCACGCATTGACTCTGTGATTTTGTGTTAATCTCTGCCGAGTCCCCCGGCAGAACGGGACCATAGTCTGCCTCCTTTCAGACTATGCTCCTGGCCTGACTTCTGACCGCCCAGTCTACAGTCGAGCGTGGCACTGACCGAGCCGTAGCAGAACCTGTAGTAGAAGGCCAGGTAGGCGGCCTGCATCAGCAGACCCGACAGGTTGACGACCGTCATGGGCGCATCCCTGATCAACATGCCGTACTTAAACCACACCGAGCAGCTGCAACACAGACAACAGACAGTCAGACTTCACACACCAGTAGCCAAGGACCACACATCTGCCTGACCATGTCCTGCGGAGCTCTGTCTCTCAATCTCGTATAGTACCATCAAACAGCTACTTTGCAACAGCTGACGCCCGACACAATTAACACAATGAAACACAATGAAACAAACCCAACGAACAACTGATTTTTATCTACACCACCACCCCTGAATAGCTGCATCTTTAACATACCTAGAGTGTAGATAAAGGACAAGCATTAACCAAATCTGGTCACCCACATTTGTATTCCCCTGATACTGAGATCAGCTAAACAAATAATTCCGTGATGTATTTCCACTGAGCAGCACGGCGTACATTCCCGTATTGCCATACATAGATAATGATCATCACTGGCCCGATTTCACACCTGAAGCAGCCGGCGGCAAAGGGCAGAGCTGAGACATCACCGGCTTTGCCCTGGCGCCGCACCTTCAGACATATCGGCCTGTCACACGGTACAGAGCAGTGTCAGGTAGACTGCAGTAACACCAGTCATATATGTCACACGGTACACAGGTGTCAGGCAGACTGCAGTAACACCAGTCATATCTGTCACACTGTACAGAGCAGTGTTAGACAGACTGCAGTAATACCAGTCATACTGTCACACGGTACAGATCAGTGTCAGACAGACTGCAGTAACACCAGTCATATCTGTCACACGGTACAGAGCAGTGTCAGGCAGACTGCAGTAACACCAGTCATATCTGTCACACAGTACAGAGCAGTGTCAGACAGACTGCAGTAACACCAGTCATATCTGTCACACGGTACAGAGCAGTGTCAGACAGACTGCAGTAACACCAGTCATATCTGTCACACGGTACAGAGCAGTGTCAGGCAGACTGCAGTAACACCAGTCATATCTGTCACACGGTACAGAGCAGTGTCAGGTAGACTGCAGTAACACCAGTCATATATGTCACATGGTACACAGGTGTCAGGCAGACTGCAGTAACACCAGTCATATCTGTCACACTGTACAGAGCAGTGTTAGACAGACTGCAGTAACACCAGTCATATCTGTCACATGGCACAGATCAGTGTCAGACAGACTGCAGTAACACCAGTCATATCTGTCACACGGTACAGAGCAGTGTCAGGCAGACTGCAGTAACACCAGTCATATCTGTCACACGGTACAGAGCAGTGTCAGACAGACTGCAGTAACACCAGTCATATCTGTCACACGGTACAGAGCAGTGTCAGACAGACTGCAGTAACACCAGTCATGTCTGTCACACGGTACAGAGCAGTGTCAGGCAGACTGCAGTAACACCAGTCATATCTGTCACACAGTACAGAGCAGTGTCAGGCAGACTGCAGTAACACCAGTCATATCTGTCACACGGTACAGAGCAGTGTCAGACAGACTGCAGTAACACCAGTCATATCTGTCACACGGTACAGAGCAGTGTCAGACAGACTGCAGTAACACCAGTCATATCTGACACACGGTACACAGGTGTCAGACAGACTGCAGTAACACCAGTCATATATGTCACACTGTACAGAGCAGTGCTAGACAGACTGCAGTAACACCAGTCATATCTGTCACACAGTACACAGGTGTCAGGCAGACTGCAGTAACACCAGTCTTATCTGTCACACGGTACAGAGCAGTCAGACAGACTGCAGTAACACCAGTCATATCTGACACACAGTACAGAGCAGTGTCAGGCAAACTGCAGTAACACCAGTCATATCTGACACACAGTACAGAGCAGTGTCAGGCAGACTGCAGTAACACCAGTCATATCTGACACACTGTACAGAGCAGTCAGGCAGACTGCAGTAACACCAGTCATATCTGACACACGGTACAGAGCAGTGTCATACAGACTGCAGTAACACCAGTCATATCTGTCACACGGTACAGAGCAGTGTCAGACAGACTGCAGTAACACCAGTCATATCTGTCACACGGTACAGAGCAGTGTCAGACAGACTGCAGTAACACCGGTCATATATGTCACACAGTACAGAGCAGTGTCAGACAGACTGCAGTAACACCAGTCATATCTGTCACACGGTACAGAGCAGTGTCAGACAGACTGCAGTAACACCAGTCATATCTGACACACAGTACACAGGTGTCAGACAGACTGCAGTAACACCAGTCATATCTGACACACAGTACAGAGCAGTTGTCAGGCAGACTGCAGTAACACCAGTCATATCTGTCACACGGTACAGAGCAGTGTCAGGCAGACTGCAGTAACACCAGTCATATCTGACACACGGTACACAGGTGTCAGACAGACTGCAGTAACACCAGTCATATCTGTCACACTGTACAGAGCAGTGTCAGACAGACTGCAGTAACACCAGTCATATCTGACACACGGTACAGAGCAGTGTCAGACAGACTGCAGTAACACCAGTCATATCTGTCACACGGTACAGATCAGTGTCAGACAGACTGCAGTAACACCAGTCATATCTGACACACAGTACAGAGCAGTGTCAGGCAGACTGCAGTAACACCAGTCATATCTGTCACACGGTACAGAGCAGTGTCAGGCAGACTGCAGTAACACCAGTCATATCTGACATTGGCAGAAAAGAAAGCTGTGGAACACTGTCAAGCAGGGAGAGTTCTTCAATCAATGACGCCATGTTAAATAAGTTCAATATTAAATTGCATTATCACAGGAGGATACACTGGCGGATCCAGGGGAGGGGGTATCAGGGGCAAATGCCCCCCCCCCCCCAGGAATATGGGGGGGGGGGCATTTAATAAAGTATCCCCCTGCACATTCCTGATTTATTGTAAAATTAAAAATTGCCTTTGCAGCAGTCAAAATCCAGCTATCCACAGTAAAAAACGGAAAATTTCGCGCCGCTTCGCGGCATGACACAACTTTCGCAATTGCTTATACAAATTTGGAAAATGGGAAAAGGAATTCCATTAAGTGTCTGGCAGAGGCTCTCCTTGGCGGTACTTGCTGGCACTGGCAGATCCAGGGGGAGGCATCAGGGGCAAATGCTCCCCCCCCCCCCCCCACACACACAGAAATCTGGAAGGGGCATTCAATACAAGTATGCCCCCAGCGCGTTCCCTGCACTGAACGTGAAAAACAATGATCTTAGGAGAAAACTTCATCAAACAGAAGTTTTTCCTCTGAGTGATTGAATTTGAAGTTTGTGTGTATCTTAATCTTGAAGTGAATTTGAAGTATCCCTTTCTTCCAATGATAGACAAAACAGCGCACATGATGCAATTCAAGCAGCTCTGGTGACACTTAACCCGCGCCCCGCGGGGGGGGGGCAGAATCTACCCCTCCAAGATTTTCTCAATAACATAAAAACTGTGATAGATATCAACAATAAAAACTGTGATAGATATAAATTTCAGTGCATCCTGAATTTCTTAAGCTTGAATATCAAAATAAGGTGACCGGCCCAAATCCGCTGAGGGAAAAAAATGGGGGTACCTTTTTGCCAAACCCCCACAGAGAGAGGCTGGATCCACCAGTGGGAGGATACAAGTTTGCAACATTCTAGATAATGAATTATTCAAGCTCTAAAGCAAAAAGTTGCACAAGCAGCAAATTATGATCTAATCATGATATTCATACTTGCTGATGGTATTCAATGACAGGCCCTCTGAGATACATAACAATGGCAAGGCTTTGCAATTTTATAGCACAGGTGACATCTTGTCATTGAAAGTGTGTAAGCAGATGTTGGCAGACTGTGAAACCTTGTAAAAAATATGTTGACACTACATTGCTTAGGTGTGATGCAGAGCCACATCTCAATCTGGGAACAAAATGAGAAGGGAAGCTTGAAGACATCTATTTAACCAAGAATGTCAAGGTATGGGAATACAGGTACGGGAACAAAATTAAGCATGAAATTTTGCCGATTTGGAATGCAAAATTCCCATTCTGTCAATCTACAAGGTTATATGACAAACTTGACACATCAACTGCTCTCATTCCAAAGGGTGGGAGGCAAGGCTTACAGTGAAAAAATCAGGATTGAAAAGATGAGTGTTATGTTAGGTACCTAGGCTAGACTTGTGACTGGTTAAATCAATTTCAATCCCTACCTTTCACACACCCCTGTATGAACTTCAGGGTAAGCACGAGGTCAGTGGACACACCTGGAAGCATGTTACACAAAAACATGTCCACAATATGCCCAGACTATGTACCAAACCAACATCCTAGCAGACATACTGGGCGTCAACAAATCCTGACCAGTATCAGGAGCCAGAAGGTTGGTCACATACACTGAGTCAATTCAACTAGTCAAAAGCCTTGCTTTGGCAGCAGACATGGCACAGTCGATGATGATTGGGGTTTTTGGGTGCACCAACTACTTATGGTCACTTGGCGCCCAGACATGGCACAGTAGAAAACACCTCCCTGAAAATCATTCCAGCTTTAAATCTAGACACAAGGCTTAATGACATACTTATCATGGATATCAGACAATGGTACCATAATAACACACTGCTGATTACAAGTATTCACACCATGGTGTAATGAGATGACTGCTACTTACACTCCTGTGAGGAACTGGCCAATAGTGCTGATGGTTGCTGTCACTGATATGATGGCCTTGGCACTCATTGTTTATGTTTATTAAAATCCAGAGGCATGAAAGCTATGAAAGATATAGAAGTAGGTGAATGAGGGCACCACTCAACTACACCAAAACAAATAACATAAAGCAGGTGAGATGAATGCATGTACAAATAAGATCAACAGATGCCTTTGGTATCCATACACTGCCATAAGAGGCCACCCATACAAGCTTTGTAAGTCCCAGAGTCAGGAGGTCAGCCTTCGCCATTAGGGTAGTCAACTACTGGAACAGCTTGCCAGCTGAAGTTGTCTGTTCTCCTACTGTAAACTCTTTCAAGGCTAGTCTAGATGCCCACTGGGCTCACTTCCGGTACTACATACCGGACACTGATTGAGTCAGTATGGAACATATGAGCTTGTTGAGAACGGGACCTATAGGCCTTAGGGCCCTTTTCAAATCCTGATCAAAGTAAGGTAAGGTAGGGTATCCATGACCTCTCAGACATTCCAGACCTTGTATACAAATAACACAATGTCATTGACAACTAGACATGGATTGTTTGTTATCAATAAGGAACAAGTTCCAACATTTTTTTACAATGACAAATTGAAACAATAATGCATGAATCAAGCCAGAGGCAATTGTGTTGGAATCAGCACGGGTTGGCTATCAATCAAGACCAAATATTGAAATATGTTGGTGGTAGGGTAGACAACTGTAATGCTGGCCACATCCTAACACCAGACCCTTCATGCTATTTGTGATGTAGACAATACTAAAGCACTACATCGCCAATAGTATGCAGCTCAGGGAAGCAGTCACGGTAAATAAAATAGGAAGCAGTATGTTCACGGTAGATAAAATACCGTCTGCTATACGGCGGCCCACGGGGTAGATAAAATATATTATACTATTGCCTTGCTCTTATACGGCCTTGGATAAAATACCGGTGGCCCGTCCAAAATCAAGGCCGTACAAGAGCACTACAAGAGAGGTAGAGTCATCCGGGGATTTTAGCGCCTCTATCAATCGACATAACGTGACGTCACTGGTGCTCTGGTCCGACTCGGCTGTCGCCGCACGCGGTTCGGTGGGGAGCAAATATTTCGAACGGGATACGGATACAGGGGCGTAGGAACTATCTTCAAGTTGGGGGGGGGGGCGGAGGCATTCTGAAGTCGATTTTTTCCATGCACCTCCCATAGGCGTATTGTTAAAATACAAAATGTTGGGGGGGGGGGGGGGGGTCTGCCCCCCCCCTTGTTCCTACGCATATGTACGGATAGTTGCGCCTAAGGTACGATCCTATTTAAGATTACGTTAACCGCGGATAATTATCCATCCCTTAACTCATGCTGAGATGGGAGACGGCCATACTCTGCCCCGGTCCGGCTGAGGGGGTTGACGGCCATACGCAGCCCCGGTCTGGCTGAGGGGTGAGACGGCCATACACTGCCCCGGTCTGGCTGAGGAGCGAGACGGGCATACGCTGCACCGGTCCGGCTGAGGGGTGAGACAGCCATACCCTTCCCCAGTCTGGCTGAGGGGCGAGAAATGGCATTGTTTTGGCTTAACCCGCGCGTCGCTGGGGGGGGTAAATTTTACCCCCTCCCGGATTTTCTCAATAACTTGAAAACCATGACAGATATCAAAGTGAAACTTACGGTACCTTATGGTGCATCAATTCTACATCTGTTAAAATTTTATTGAAATTCGTGAGAAAAAATGGGAGATAATGAGGTTTTAGTGACGTCATATCATGTCATTTTTTGGTGAAAAAAAAATGTTAAATGTTTGCAAAATCGTAGAAAAAGCGTGTTGATGCAAATTGCAAATAAAAGGCGTCAAAAGAAAGGAAATAACATTGTATTTAAAATGGCTATCTCGGATTTGCAAAAATGCGAGTTTTTGACCCAAAAAATGCAAAAAAACTGCATTTTTTGGGAAGAATTTCCGCAAAGTTTTTTTGTGAAGATTTGCAACAAAACAAAAAAACGGAAGAAATATTAGAGAACCGGGTATGAACGATGCTCAAGCCAAATTTCAAAGCAATATCTTTACTTTTGACTAATTTATAGCTTTCTAAGAATAAGTAACTCATGACGCCATTTTTTTTATTGCGTTTTTTGGCTTTTACTGACCAGATACCGACAAATAAATGCCACCACTGTATTTCTAAGACAAAACTGGTCTAGAAACATGCAATGTTTATTTACATCAATCAATTTAAAATGTTGACCTTATTGTGACCTGACCTTGACCTGAGGGCCATTATATGGTGTCAGGCTGTGAAAATGTCAGCTTCTAACGAATTATACGTGTAAAATAACCCATACAACATGTGTCGCATGGCTTTCGTAGACCTGTGACCTTTTGTGACCTGACCTTGACCTTGACCTTTGCCTACAATTTCACTTTTACTTATGCGGGAGATGCATTATACATTTGGGAGCACTTTGTGAGATAATAGTTGCAATACAAGGCTTTGGATGGAAAGTATAGCCCAAAAACCCAAATACTTAAAGGGACATTGCCACCTTTCTGAAAGTTGTCAAATATACGCCGGTTGTACCCGAAAATAGGAAGTAAGTGCTGCTGAAAACGATGGTGATATGTTTTTTCTCGAAAACGACACTTAACTTGATAAAAATTAAGTTGTTTAAATTTGGGATGATGACGTCATATTGAGCTCTAGCGGCCATGCGCGACAGTGCTGGCACGACTCCGGCTGGACCGCGCCCGCACCGTGTCTTTGCCTCAGCCCTCTCCCTGTGCCCGGCCACTCTGCCGGAACTTTCAACCGCAATCGGGAAGATGAGTGCATCGAGGGCCGTCGGTGTCGACGGTGTGCCTCTCCTTGCTATAAAGAAGTGTTTCCCTGTAATCGGCTGTCATCTCCTACACCTGATCAACTCTTCTATATCGTCATGTACTTTCCCTTCTTCCTGGAAGATCGCGCGCGTCACTCCAGTGTTTAAATCGGGCGATCGGTCTGACCTCAACAATTTTCGGCCCATTTCTATACTCTCTGTACTGTCGAAAATCGCGGAGAAGGTCGTCTGCTCGCATCTCAGCTCTTACCTACTTGACCACCATGTACTGACGCCAATGCAGTATGCTTACCGTCCATGTCACTCGACAGAGGACGCTCTGATCGACGCTGTGGAATGGCTGACAAGGGCTGTCGACAACGGCCATGTCGCGTCGATTACGACGATCGACCTCAGCAAAGCCTTCGACAGTATTGATCATGACGTCCTTCTCAGTAAGCTCGAACAGTGCGGTGTGTCCTCGGAATGGTTTAGAGACTACCTGAGCGGTAGGAGACAGCGGTCAGCGGCGGCTCAATCACTCTACCCCTATCCCATGGGGTGGCCCAGGGATCCCTAGGCGGCCCAATCCTCTTCCTCATTTTCATCAATGACCTACCCAACTTCCTTCCCCACGGCCGCCTTCTATCCTACGCCGACGACACCCAACTCCTTGACTCCGCCACTCCTGATGTCGTCGGTCTTTCTAACTTGAAAGCCCGGGTCGAGGAGTCGATCCAGTGCCTACAAAACTGGTTCCAGTCTAATAGCCTCAAAATGAACCCCACAAAGACAGACTTCATGCTGGTTGGCACCAAACCCTCCCTCAAAAAGACCAACAACTTCCACATTACTACTTCTATAATTTGTATCCCTTTCACTCGAATCGAACATTAAGCCATTTATATGGAATGATTCGCAAATACATGAACGAACTTCTGGCACAGATATCTACCCATCATCTTCAGTGAAGGTACTGGGTGTACTCCTCGACCAACACCTCACCTGGGAACCCCATATCTCCTTAATCGTTCGGCGCTGCAACGCAATCCTCGTGTCCCTCTTCAAAACTCGGCACCATTTCACTCCTGAGGTTCTGAAGCTCCTAGTCCAAGTTCACGTCTTCCCGCACATCCTCTACTGCCTGTCTGTCTGGGGTGGCGCGGCCGAGTGTCACCTAGGTAGAGTGCAGATAATTATCAACTTCGCTGCCAGGCTTGTGAGTGGTACTCGCCGCTGCGACCACATATCCCCCGCCCTTGAAGCACTCGGATGGCAGAGAGTCGCGGAAACTGTTCGCCACCGTGACTGCCTGAATGTGCACAGAGCGCTGCATGTCAGCGAGTCGCCCCACGCTCTGCGTGCTCTATTTGCGACGCGTGCTGAGTCTTCCCAACGCCAGACTCGAGCTGTTTCGGACGGCGTTGGCTCACTCCATCTGCCTCGCGTCCGGCTGACCGCCACTCAGCGGCAGTTTCCGTACCGAGCTGCCGCCGCATGGAACCGACTGCCAGCGGCTGCCGTCCATGCCCGCTCGCGCCGCGCGTTCCTGTGTGCTTTAAATCGCTGATTGACTGTATCGACTGTACCTGCTGATTGTATCACTTTCACTGTGTTGTATGTGTTGGATCATGGGCCATGCTAGCTATGACTAGGTGCAGAATACCCACTATGTGGACGCTCCTTGAAATACATGAACTTGAACTTGAACTCTAGAGAGCTATATAGAAATCCTTTACGCTGCCAAAATATGGCACATTTTTTCTAGACAATTCTGGCGCTTTGAATACAAAACCAACCATTGAACGTATGCTTCTTCGTACACCACCGTCAAACTAGGAGCAGATTTATTCCAAATGTAGTTTGCTATTTGAGGCATCTCTATTTCGTTGAAAATTGATACACTGACCATATCCGATACGCTGATCACGAATCCAATGTTTTTTTATCTGGGATTGTTTCGTACCTTACGAAATACGGACGGTCATACATACATACGAACAGGGACGTCGGAACTATGTTCAAGTTGGGGGGGGGGGGGGGGGCGGAGGCATTCTGAAGTCGATTCTTTCCATGCAACGCCCATAGGCGTAATGGTAAAATCAAAAATGTTGGGGGGTGGGGGGGGCTGCCCCCCCCCCCTAGTTCCTACGCCTATGCATAAGTAGGTCCGCCGGGTATCTCGATTTCGCTGAAAATTGTTCTACAAACCATATCCGATGCACTGATCACGAATCCAATGTTTTTGGTCTTGGATTTTCGTATCTTACGAAATACGGACGGTCATACATACGAAGGTCCGCCGTGTAGCTCGATTTCGCTGAAAATTTGTGTACAGAGTACAGACCATACAGCATACTTAGGACACTGATCACGAAATCTTCCGTTTGATATTCCGATTTGTATTCTTGATGATTTTATTTCGCAGACAGTGTAATGCTTTCTACATTTATTTTCGTATCGCAGTGCAGGGAACAGTTAACAGTATCATACACGACATTGTGCCCACCCTTGACTAGCCAGATGCAACAACCTGATCAACTATTATCAAACCGAAATGTGCTTCCTTCACGAATAATGCGACAAAATGCATCCTTTGGTTACCAAAACCACACGACAGTGTCCCTATTCAGCCTTTACCGAGCAAAATAAAAAAAGGTACCGTACAACACAGCCATCCAGATTATTTAAATGAAAACGATCTGCTTCAGGCAAAAACGCAGGTGAAGGGAAGGGAAATAGGCCGGCCGGAAGCGGGCGGCCACCTTGCTGCGCTCAGTCAGCTGGCCAGCCCTGCCTGCCTCCTTCAAGGGACGCTTGGCTGCTGAGCTCGGCTCCGACTCGGACTGGGGCAGACGCTTCTTTACCACCTGTGGGTAGAGAGGGCCGGTCAACTCAAGGGGGGGGGGGAGCTCAGGTCATGGCACGACCACACCAACATACAGTACAACAACCAGTGTACAACAACCAGGGTCAGACACAGCAGCAGGTCACATGGGATCAGACACAGCGGCAGGTCACACAGGTCAGACACAGCAACAGGTCAAACGGGTCAGACACAGCAGCAGGTCACACAGGTCAGACACAGCAGCAGGTCACATGGGTCAGACACAACAGCAGGTCACACAGGTCAGACACAGCGGCAGGTCACACAGGTCAGACACAGTGGCAGGTCACATGGGGTCAGACACAGCAGCAGGTCACACAGGGTCAGACACAGTGGCAGGTCACACGGGGTCAGACACAGTGGCAGGTCACACAGGGTCAGACACAGTGACAGGTCACATGGGGTCAGACACAGTGGCAGGTCACACAGGGTCAGACACAGTGGCAGGTCACACGGGGTCAGACACAGTGGCAGGTCACACAGGGTCAGACACAGTGGCAGGTCACATGGGGTAAGACACAGGGTAAAACACTTTCTGTCAGTGCACCATCTTATGTACAGTATGACGTCACAGCATCATATGGTATCATCAGAAAAACAGAGGCATTGTGCACCAGGGCAGCATTTCCATATTTCTTCTGACAAAGCCGTTATTATTATAAATAGGTTAGATTAGGTTAGGTTGCATTAATACATCAGACAACTTATTTACGCTTTAGGGTTAGGTTTTGTCTACAAGATGGTCTGGGGGTCTGGGGTACAACAGCTCCCAGTAGGGCTGCAGCGCAGTGAGCGGATTGTTCTAAACGTTGGTCCCTGTAACCGTAATTGCTGTAAAGGTTAGGTCAGGTTTGATTATGTTATTATAATTGCTTCCTGACACACCCTGGTTAGGTTTAATGCCTTTGTCAGAAGAAATATGGAATTTTTGCTGTGGTGCACATTGCAGCTGCTTTTCTGATGTTACCATATGCTGCCATACTGTGAATGGAATTACACGGCGTACTGACAGGTACCTACCTGAGTCAAATATTACCTACCTGTATCACTTTTGGTCAAATAATCTTACATTTCCATAATTTATCATTTTGCTCACTGAACAATGAACATCATCACTAGCAAACATATTGATAGAACACCACTGGCGGATACAGTTGCAGTGGAATACCAGTGGGCATAGCCCCTGCCAAATGTGAACAAAATGCAGAAAATTGGCATGTTTCAGCATTTCATATACAATATAAGCAACTTTTATTTGGTGAAATGTGTTTTGAAATCCTCCTCAGGGTAACGTAAAAGTATAATTTCCTCTTTCAATTTTGTAATGTGTCAAAACCTTCTTTTCAATCTTAAAATAATGGCACGTAGCACATTTTCCCACTTATTTTTTTTTACAAAAGTATCCGTCATAGGCGTCTGATTACCCAAATATTTTGTCTCCTAATGCTAAACAAATTGCCTTTTGTCTGGCTTATGCTATTGTGATATTTGAAACGATAATCACAGCATAATTAGTGAATACGTTGATAGGAAAATAGGAACCTGTTGGGCCGTTAGCTGTTGGTAAATGAAATAGCATGACGACTCACCTGTACACCGTAGTATAAATCTTTGATTCGCCACACACAACACAGGGTATTCGAGGCATACCTGATTGCTCTTAAATTGAAATTATTGACTTAAAAAGATTCAAACTGGTCAAATGTTGACGGCACAGCGTAACACATCAATCAACAATCAAACATTACGATTCGCGATCATAGAAAATCAAGGTTTCATTCCAAACAAGTACACCCGGCCATAACGAGAGCTGACGTTATCGGTACAAAACTCCATATAAGGGTGGGCCTTACTAAGGCCCAAATTTTAAAATCACAATTGAATTTCTCTTAGACCAGATATCTGTGTTTGTTTTCAATGTTACCCCCCTAAGTTTCGCTCTAAGGCCACTAACTTAGCTATCTCAACTCAAAACTAGTGTTAAGGTGGGAATGTCCCTTTAAAGGGACATTGCCACCTTTCTGAAAGTTGTCAAATATACGCCGGTTGTACCCGAAAATAGGAAGTAAGTGCTGCTGAAAACGATGGTGATATGTTTTTCTCGAAAACGACGCTTAACTTGATAAAAATTAAGTTGTTTAAATTTGGTATGATGACGTCATATTGAGCTCTAGAGAGCTATATAGAAATCCTTTACGCTGCCAAAATATGGCACATTTTTTCGAGACAATTCTGGCGCTTTAAATACAAAACAAACCAACCATTGAAACGTATGCGCCTTCGTACACCACCGTCAAACTAGGAGCAGATTTATTCGAAATGTAATTTGATATTTGAGGCATCTCGATTTCGCTGAAAATTGGTCCACAAACCATATCCGATGCGCTGATCACGAATCCAATGTTTTTGGTCTTGGATTTTCGTATCTTACGAAATACGGACGGTCATACATACGAAGGTCCGCCGTGTATCTCGATTTCGCTGAAAATTTGTGTAGAGTACAGACCATACAGCATACTTAGGACACTGATCACGAAATCTTCCGTTTGATATTTCGATTTCTATTCTTGATGATTTTATTTCGCAGACAGTGTAATGCTTTCTACATTTATTTTCGTATCGCAGTGCAGGAAACAGTTAACAGTATCATACACGACATTGTGCCCACCCTTGACTAGCCAGATGCAACAACCTGATCAACTATTATCAAACCGAAATGTGCTTCCTTCACGAATAATGCGACAAAATGCATCCTTTGGTTACCAAAACCACATGACAGTGTCCCTATTCAGCCTTTACCGAGCAAAATAAAAAAGGTACCGTACAACACAGCCATCCAGATTATTTAAATGAGAACGATCTGCTTCAGGCAAAAACGCAGGTGAAGGGAAGGGAAATAGGCCGGCCGGAAGCGGGCGGCCACCTTGTTGCGCTCGGTCAGCTGGCCAGCTCTGCCTGCCTCCTCCGAGAGACGCTTGGCCGCTGAGCTCGGCTCCGACTCGGACTGGGGCAGACGCTTCTTCACTGCCTGTGGGTAGAAGGGCGGTCAGCTCATGGGGGGGGGGGCTCGGGTCATGGCACAACCACACCAACATACAGTACAACAACCAGCGTACAACAACCAGGGTCAGACACAGCAGCAGGTCACAGGGGTCAGACACAGCAGCAGGTCACACGGGTCAGATACAGCAACAGGTCACACGGGTCAGACACAGCAGGTCACACAGGTCAGACACAGCGGCATGTCACATGGGTCAGACACAGCAGCAGGTTGCACGGGTCAGACACAGCGGCAGGTCACACTGGTCAGACACAGCAGCAGGTCACACTGGGTAAGATGCAGTGGCAGGTCACACAGGGTCAGACACAGTGGTAGGTCACACAGGGTCAGACACAGTGACAGGTCACACAGGGTCAGACACAGTGGCAGGTCACACAGGGTCAGACACAGTGGCAGGTCACACTGGGTAAGATGCAATGGCAAGTCACAGGGTCAGACACAGTGTCAGGTCACACAGGGTCAAACACAGTGGCAGGTCACACAGGGTCAGATACAGTGGCAGGTCACACGGGGTAAGACGCAATGGCAGGTCACACAGGTTCAGACACAGTGGTAGGTCACACAGGGTCAGACAGTGGCAGGTCACACAGGGTCAGACACAGACACAGTGACAGGTCACACGGGTCAGCTGATGCAGCGGCATGTCACATGGGGTAAGACACAGGGTAACACACTTTCTGTCAGTGCACCATGTTATGTACAGTATGACGTCACAGCATCACATGGTAACATCAGAAAAACAGAGGCATTGTGCACCAGGGCAGCATTTCCATGTCTTCTGATGAAGCCTTTATTATTATAAATAGGTTAGGTTAGGTTAGGTTGCATTAATACATCGGACAACTTATTATCACTGTAGGGTTAGGTTTTGTCTACAAGATGGTCTGGGGGTAACAGATCCCAGTAGGACTGCAGCACAGTGAGCAGATTGTTCAAATGTTGGTCCCTGCAACCGTAATTGCTGTAAAGGTTAGGTCAGGTTTGATTATGTTATTATAATTGTTTCCTGACACACCCTGGTTAGGTTTAACGGCTTCTTCAGCAGAAATATGGAATTTTTGCTGTGGTGCATAATGCAGCTGCTTTTATGACATTACCATATGCTGCCATACTGTGAATTACATGGCACACTGACAGGTACCTGCCTTAGTCGAAGATTACCTACCTGTATCATTTTTGGTCAAAGAACCTTACATTTCCATAATTTATAATTTTGCTCACTGAACAATGAACATCATCACTTGCAAACATATTGATAGAACACCACTGGCGGATACAGTTGCAGTGGAATACCAGTGGGCATAGCCCTGCCAAATGTGAAGAAGAAAAAATGCAGAAAATTGGCATGTTTCAGCATTTTATATACAATATAAGCAACTTTTATTTGGTGAAATGTGTTTTGAAATCCTCCTCAGGGTAACAGAAAAGTACAATTTCCTCCTTTTATTTTTTTAATGTGTCAAACCCTTCTTTTCAATCTTAAAATAATGGCATGTGGCACATTTTCCCACTCAATGTTGTGCAAAGGTATCCGTCATAGGTGTCTGATTACCCAAATGATTTATCCTAATGCTAAACAAATTACCTTTTGTCTGGCTTATGCTCTTGTGATATTTGTAACGATAATCACAGCATAATTAGTGAATACGTTGATAGGAAAATAGGAATCTGTTGGGCCGTTGGCTGTTGGTAAATGAAATAGCATGATGACTCACCTGCACAGATGGAGTTTCCTATTCACATGGTGTGGCCACTGCCCCACCAACTTTGTGTTATGCCCCACCAACTTTTGTCAGATTTGAAGGTTTCCTGGCATTAATATGGCAATTTTTCACCTCAATAATGTAAAACATCCGGCCAATATGGCATTTTGACCCACCAACGTTTTCTGGGAAGCTCCACCCATGCTCACCTGTACACCGTAGTAGAAATATTTGATTCGCCACACACGACATAGGACATTCGATGCATACTTGATTGCTCTTAAATGGAAATTATTGACTTAAAAAGATTAAAACTGGCCAAATGTTGATGGCACGGCGTAGCACATCAATCAACAATCAAACATCGCGATTCGCGATCATAGAAAATCAAAGTTTCTTTCTAAACAAGTACACCCGGCCATAACGAGAGCTGACGTCATCGGTACAAAACTCCATATAAGGGTGGGCCTTACTAAGGCCCAAATTTTAAAATCACAATTGAATTTCTCTTAGACCAGATAACTGTGTTTGTTTTCAATGTTACCCCCCTAAGTTTCGCTCTATGGCCACTAACTTAGCTATCTCAACTCAAAACTAGTGTTAAGGTGGGAATGTGGATTATACGTTTTTTTCCCAGAATAATTGAGTTACATAGTAAAACGTACTTATAAAGGTGGTAGAAGTCCCACGGTAGCCACATTTTTCTGGAAATTACCTCTTCTGCACGTAAGGACATTCCAAAGTGCGCGGTGATGCCACCGCGTATTTTCTGCAGGACCGGCTGAGGCAGAGCCAGTCATCTCTTTTATGCTAATAAAAACACCACGTATGGCATATTTCTGGTAAAGTAAGCAATATTCGAAAGAAAATAAACTTGTTTTGTCCCAACGACAGCAGCAGTTACCTAGTTTTCCCATAAAATTCTATATTTTTCATGAATTTTCATGCCAAAAAAATAATACGCCACCACCAAATTCTCAACGCTAAAGGCCAGAGAAAAGAAAACCACAAAAACACAAAACCTCAACGAACAGTGTGTAGTAATTCAAAGTCCAGTCAGTTTTGAATTGCATAATCATTTTGTGATCCAGTGTAGGACTTGCAGATAATTCAAAACTCTAAAATTGATCTTAAGTGGTGGACAGTAGTGCCGATCCAGTACTCGTTATCTGATACTAGTCTCGAAAAACGCCCAAGTTTTAACCCTGATAATTTCTGAAATAATGGACTAAATGAGCATTGAGGTCCCTGTTATATGTCTTAAACGTGTTTAAAGCTCATACAACTGCAAAAGAGTGCATTTACTTTCAGAACGGAACCCCGTATATCCCTTTAAAATTTGACACTTGACCTGACCGTGACACATGTGACCTTATGTTAATAATTTCGGGTATGCGTTAAATTCTTCTCACTGAGAGATTTCGATCGCCGCCTTGTGCGTCTCACTGTGGTTATTGGTTCGGAAGATACGAGGGGTGTAAAATTTACCCCCCAGCACCGGACGTTCGGATGGAGACCCCAGCGCCGCGCGGGTTAATGTTCAAGATATGCTTTACAAAAAGCATAGAATTGCAACCCAACTACCTAACTTACTTATCTAACGGCGACGAATTCAAATTTCCGCTCGTCAACACACGTCAAAAGACCATAAAACGCTCGAAAGCGCAGCTGCAGAGACGGGGCTGGCTAGTGCCACGATTGGACCAGAGCACCAGTGACGTCATCACTAATCCTGGTCGCTCAGCAGCCGATACATGGGGAATCCCGGGATGACACCCCCCTGGTCCAAAATAACGTGCTTTCGCCTTGCGAGCAAGGCCGTATAAGCGAAGTAGAGTCAAGGCTATATATAACAAGGTAGGCCATTCCTGCCAAAAACAGGGTCCCAAGGCCTCTGATTATGAGACGGTCGTCACGTCAACGGTACATGAATTTTGCTAGCTGGCATGATCAGCGTGCAAAATCCCATTGAGATCCCCCCTCTAACTCGGAAACTAAAAAGACTAGCAAGACGGAGAAAGCAGTGTTCAAAAGCTCTCTGCAAGGCCATTTGAAGTTATTTCGGTATGATTTGGTTCAGGTCAATATTGAGGTCACCAGAAGTCATCAAAGGTCACATTTTCCAAGTGAAAGAAAGACTTTGCTCTAGAAGCCCTCAAACATCTCGGGAACTATGAGAGCTAGTAACAAACGGGGAAAAAATTGAAAGCTCATAAAAATTCAAATTCAGATAGTTTTACTCAAATTTAAGTTAGGTCAATGGTTTAGGCCCCAGAAGTCACCAAAGATCACGAGGGCATTTTTTCCAAAAAATGTTTTTCATAAATAACTTTGTATTGGTTGAACATATAGTAGTCATTTTAAAACCATCGTGTTTGTCTCGTAAAGGCGCTTCGAAACAACATATTAATGGTGACCTGGTTAGGTCAACTTAAAAAAATTACCTCAGGTCAATGTCATTTGGTAACCCAGGTAGATCATGTTGCATATGGGGCGATGCGACTCGACGAGACAAACACAGTGGTGTCATTTGCACGTCCCTATTTTTATTATATCCAGAGTTACTTGCAAAAAGGTGGTGGTGAACTAAGATGACCTCAGCCGACCTTGCAGAGGTCACTAACCAACAATTGCACCTGGGTCATCAATAATGAGCTAAAATAACATGATTCTGAAAGAATTGGCCTGATCCAATACATATTCTCTGAAAAGGAAGCATTTGTATATTTTCCCAAATTAACATATAATGGGAGGTCACGAAATTGACCTGACCTTAGGTCACCGATACTAAAAAAAACGAAATAAACTAATTGTAGGTACTTATGACCTGATGAAATCCTGCAAGTTTCAAATTTATCGGACAAACACTGTGGCTTTGGCACGACCACAAACATTTTGGAGGTAAGGTCACTTGACGTGACCTGGTGGCCTGACTTAAAGTTAAAACTTTCACACAATGTGGGTAATTGATGCACACATAGCCGTGCCAAATTTTCTGCGCGCCGCTGTTTTCTCGCTATTTTCGAGAAACCTCAGGGGTGGTCAAAGTGACCTACCAGATCTCCTCAGATTTAGGCTACTATATTTGGCTGGGTCTCTAAATGGTCTAAAAAACGCTGGACAGGCCCATGTTGAATTCTCAGACCTTCCGAGGGCCCCTCAGGCCCACCGAGGGCCCCCGTCAGGCCGACTGCGACGGACAGGGACCTTGAGACCTCAGGCCTATATCAAGGGCCCCTCGGGCCTACCCAGGGCCCCCTCAGGCCGACTGAGGGCCTTATGTCGGCCTTAGAGGGCCCCTCAGGCTGGCTGGGGGCATCTCGGGGCCCGCCAGCATTTAACATTTGGCTCCCCCATTAGCAAATTTGGCACGGTTATGTGTGCATCAATTACCCACATTGTGTGAAAGTTTTAACTTCAGGTCGTCTCAAGTCAGGTCACCAGGTCACGTCAAGTGACCTAGTTTGTGGTCGTGCCAAAGCCAAAATGTTTGTCCGATAAATTTGAAACTTGCAGGATTTGATAAGGTCATAAGTACCTACAACTATTTTATTTCCGATTTTGTTTTTGTATCGGTTACCTAAGGTCAGGTCAATTTCGTGACCTCCCATTATAAGTCAATTTGGGAAAATATACAAATGCTTCCTTTTCAGAGAATGTGCATTGGATCAAGCCAATTATTTCAGAATCATGTTATTTTAGCTCATTATTGATGACCCAGGTGCAATTGTTGCTCAGTGACCTCTGCAAGGTCGGCTGAGGTCATCTCAGGTCACCAGCACCTTTTTGCCAATAACTCTTGATAGAATAAAGATACAGACGTAAAAATAACACTACTGTGTTTGTCCCGTCGAGTCGCGTCGCTCCATATGCAACATAACCTACCTGGGTCACCAAATGATCTTGACCTGGGGTCAAATTTTGAAGTTGACATAACCTTACCTAACAAGTTGACCTAACATTAATATGTTGTTTCTAAGCGCCTTTACGAGACAAACACGATGGTGTTAAAATTACTGTTATATGTCTAACCAATACAAAGTTATTTATGCAAAACGTTTTGACAAACAAATGTCCTCGTTACCTTTGGTGGCCTCTGGGCAGTGGCGGCGGATCGTATTTTCGGATGGGGGGGGGGCAAAGAAACCCAGGGGGCCCCCTCGACCAAAAGTGCCCCTCCCACGGCCAACCCCCCCCCCCCCATTTGTTGGCGCGAAATGGTATCTCCTCGGATTTAGGCCACTATATTTTGCAGGGCCCCTAAATCGTCGCAAAACAACGTCGGACAGGCCCCTGTTGAGGTCTCAGGCCTTCTGAGGGCCCACTCAGGCCTATCGAGGGTCCCTCAGGCCGACTAAGGGACTTATGTTGGCCTTAAAAGGCCCCTCAGGCTGGCTGGGGCACATCATGCTGGGGGCATGTAATGAATAATAAACGTGATGATGATGATGATGATGATGATGATGATGACATCGGGGCCCTAGGTCATTGTTTCGGTAAAACAAAATCGAACCAGCTTCTTGGAGGGCCGCTCTTACAAATGTATGGGGGGGGGGGCAAAATCATATGTTTGCCCCCCCCCCCCCCCCCAACTTCTTGAGTGGGGGGCAGCTGCCCCCCCTTCTTTATCCGCCAACACTGGTGGGGGGCAACTTGACCAAGAGGGTAGTCGATGCTCGTGACTGCAGGAGGTAGCCGTATTTTACGAGCAGTAAATATTATGCATGCGATAGCAGTGTATCATATTGCTTTGTGTCTCGTGCGGACTTCAAAAATGTTCTTGAACTAAAAATAAGCAGGATTTTGTGAAGGGCGAAATTTGCGCCGGGACGCGGCGCGAATTTTTGTTTTGCTTTATTTTTCGTCTGGATAACAAGACCCTCAAAAATTGGATTATTTTCATTTCATTCATTCAAAAATTCAATTCAGCCCAAGGCTACCAATGCAGCCACTCAATGAGATACTTCCACCGGAAAGATAGAAGGAATTTCGCCCCAGTGACACACAAATGTGATATTTTTGATTTTTTTGGCAGAATTATAACAGCTTGGGTTAAGTTGCTTACCAGTTTCAAATAAGTTTCATGAATTTCCGACCATGAACCACAGTCCACATGATACACAAAAAAACGGAGGGCACTATGGTTTCGTTTGCGACAAAAAAGATCAACAAACGAAAAAAACAACAATATAGTCAACAAACATCCTGACATCCAGGATTTATGAGGACGCACGTATGTAATATGCGCCGCGAAGCGGCGCGTTTTTTGTCTCTAAATTTTACACCATTTCGCACAAAATAGGTGGGTTTCAGCAATTTGATGGGGGCACCAGGTCAGTGGTGCCCCGCCTCCCCCTCCTCCTGGATTCAAGGGTGTCCGGTCCCCGGTGTCCCCGGCGGATGCCCTCTTTTTGGGGGGAGGGGAGGGGGAGTGGCGTATTTCCAAAAAGTTGTTGAGCGGGGGGTAGCAGGCCGTCAGCCGTCAGCGATAAAGTTGTTGACAGGGAGAGGGGGAGGAGGGGGGGGGGGGGGAGGGGTAGGCAGGAGCGTCGCCGATAATGTTTGAGTGGGGGCCGACTGAAATGAAAAAAAATACCCAATTTTTATGCGTGTATTTGTATGCCTTTGCATCATTTGTAATGTGGTTTTCATGTGTTGTATTGATATACACAATTTCAAATTTTATATTTAGCAGGCTATTTGTTACATGTTACATATACATATACATTGTTACATATACATCGGAGCCAGCCACGCCACTAGCTACAATCGAGCGTCATTGGCCGAGTAGAAGAGGATGTAGCCGGCCGAGCTCTGCACGGCGCTGCTGTTTAGCGAGTACACCTCTTGGTCGTCGAATTTGTGCCAGCGCCCCGAGTTGACGCCGCTACAGAAGGTAGTGTAAGCGCCGCTCTCTGTCGAGCCGAAGTGGTTTACCACGCCGTAGAGGTGTTTTCATGTTATAGTAGATACTTGTTATTTAGGGCAGCCAAGCGGCGCGAAATTGTACGGGTTTGCCTGATACAACCCAGAAATATGGGCGATGGGCCTTGTAGAGGATAAGAAGCTAAAAATGCTATTCATTCAATTCACCGTTACAACGAACCGAAGACCATGACGATGGCCACCGACGTGACCACCGATCATTTTTGAGAGTTTGTTAAATATTAATTTTAGGTCATGGAAAACGAAATTGTAATATTGGAACCAGACCGTGTGTGAGGCCAAGCCTCAGGTAACCCCTATTCCTGGTTGCACATCTCGGTATGATGCAAAATATTGAAATTAAGGTAGTTTTTCATATACATATTCCTCGGATAGTCAATCACGAAGACGATGACCGGTGACAGTCAGCGGACAATAGTACATATGATTACGAGCGAGCGCGAAGCGCTCGCTCGTCATTTCGGGGGTATATGGGACAAATCTGCATATGAGCGGCCCGACCCGGCCCGGCCCGACCCGTGGCGACGCTTTTGAGAAGCTCATATCTCTGCAACCACACGTCCGATTGACAAGCTGATTTCTTTGCTGAGCAGCTCCATCCAATCTACCCTGTTTGACACTAGTGCCGACTCATGTGGGTGGCTACCACTGCGCGTGGCGCGTGCCGCGTGAGGGGTGTTGAAAAGTGTTTTCTCGCAAAAACTCTGCAACGGCTGAACCGATTGTGTGCAAATTTGGTGTGTGGTTAGGGACCCCTAAGCCGCCAATTTTCCACAAGTCAGGGGTGGGGTGCCTCTGCACGTGCACACGTGCACACCCCTATTCAATATCTCAGGAACGGCTGAACCGATTGCGTTATAATTTGGTGTGTGGTTAGGGACCTCTCAACCGTTGCTTTTCCACAAGTCAGGGGTGGGGTGCCTCTGCACGTGCGCACGTGCACACTGCGCACCCCTATTCTATATCTCAGGAACGGCTGAGCCGATTGTGTTTAAATTTGGTGTGTGGCTAGGGACCCCTCAGCCGCCGCTTTCCCACAAGTCAGGGATGGGGTGCATCTGCACGTGCGCACGTGCGCACCCCTATTCTATATCGCAGGAATATCTGAGCCGATTGTGTTCAAATTTGGTGTGTGGTTAGGGACCTCTCAGCCGCCACTTTCCCACAAGTCAGGGGTCGGGTGCTTCTGCACGTGCGCACGTGCGCACCCTTTTTGTATCTTAGAAACTACTTGCCCGATGGAGTTGAAATTAACTATACATTTGCATCGCGCTCGCTCGTTCATCGCCAACTTCGGCGTCTTACTAGTAATAGCTGTATACATATTTACCGAACTGTAACAAACAACTTGTAACAGTGCAAATGGTTTGAAAGCAGCAAGAGCCAGAACGACTATTCCGCACACAAATGGTCCCTGTGGATCTGGAGGGGCCTGGGGCGAGATGGCTTGGGGAGATGGTGCTGGCCTGGTCCCACTTTTAGCTCTTCGGTCCAGCAAGTTGGGCACCGATTGATCAGCTTCCGGGTGCCGATGTCCGCGTTTTTGCGTTCGCGTCGCCTTTTTCGGAACTCGGCAGACTAGCTAAACATGTAGCCAGCTTGCAAGTTAATATTTTATGAAAGGAGTGGGCCATGGGCTAGCAATTAGGTACCGCCAAGGAGAGCCTCTGCCAGACACTTAAAGGAAATAGTTCACCTTCAACATGTTTTTTTTTAACTGAAATAGCAGTTTTGTAGCCCGTGTTGAGAAATCCCTATCTGCAACTGTTCTTGTCTGAAAAGACTCTCCAGCCGAAGATATTTGACTTTTTGGCGAAGAAATGCGGCGCATATATGATATACCGTACCATTTGAAAGTGCCAGCACTGCATGGAGCATGCGCAGACCAATAACGCACACCATAAACTTAATAATTTACGACCTTCTGTCCTGAATTGGCGCGATGTAGGACCATTTTTGAAAAGAAAAAAAGAAACTGTATTAAAAAATATAATAAAATCCTGTTCTGATAAATTTTCCGAAGGTGAACTATTTCCTTTAAAGGGAGTGTGCCTACTCACATCGCTTATTTGGGGTTATTGACACTGGTCTAAAGAACATAATTTTCTGAATTGACCCATGACTTCGTTTATTCAGTTTCGCCCTAGTTGCTGAGATATTCCAAAGACTCCAGGAACTTGCTGGGAGCAAAAAGTTATCGGGTAGACTCCAGAGGGCCTCCGCTACTAGAAGCACTGCAGCTATCGATTAAACTGCTAGCATATTGTTAGCGCCGGCCAATAGAAATTCAACAAAACAGCTCGTGCACGCAGACAGCAGCAGCCGAACAGAAACTGGACGGCCATCATGTTTTTCGATGATGGCCGTTTCGATGATGGCCGATGACCATTTTTTGAAGAAGATATCAATTTAGAGCTAGGAAACTTGCACATAATAAAGTTCACAGTGGCAAGAATGTGCTGTGCAAAACTTGTCTTTCTATCTTGCATGATGTGACCGTAATTGTATGGTCTTATGTGCGCCGTTTTACATAACATCACCATAGTGACGATCGTTTTATAGATATCGAAACAAAAAATAAGAAAAAAAACAATATAAGTGAAAATTCAACTAAAGAGGCTCCAGATGTGAATTTTATCATATACAACAATCAAACCAATAGATACTTACCGTATGCAAAATATTTTTGACATTCCAAAACAGCAGGCACACTCCCTTTAAAGGAAATAGTTCACCTTCAACATGGGTTTTGAACTGAAATAGCAGTTTTGTAGCCCGTGTTGAGAAATCCTTATCTGGAACTTTTCTTGGCTGAAAAGACTCTCCAGCCGAAGATATTTGACTTTTTGGCGAAGGAATACGGCGCATATATGATGTACCGTACCGTCTGAAAGTGCCAGCACTGCCATGGAGCATGCGCAGACAAATAATGCACACCATAGCATTAATAATTTACGACCTTCTGTCCTGAATTGGCGCGATGTAGGACCATTTTTGAAAATAAAAAAGAAACTGTGTTAAAAAATATAATAAAATCGTGTTCTGAAAAATTTCCCGAAGGTGAACTATTTCCTTTAAGGAATACATTTTCCTATTTTCCAAATTTGTATATGCAATTGCGAATGTTGTGTCATGCCGCCAGGCGGCGCGAAATTTAGTTTTTAACTGGATAGCTGGATTTTAACTACTACAAAGGCAATTTTTAGAGCTGTACGTCCGACTGTTGGGGGGGGGGGGGCAAATCATAGTTGCAGGCCCTTTGCAGGGGCCATAGCCCCTTGTCTTCCCTGGATCCGCGCTCCCCCTCCCCTGTTCCACCGCCTATGGAAGCGGATCTCGACTCCCTCAGGGAGGCCTCAGGCGGCCAGAGTGCCCCGTCAGGCGGCCAGAGTGCCCCCTCAGGCGGCCAGAGTGCCCCGTCAGGCGGCCAGAGTGCCCCCTCAGGCGGCCAGAGTGCCCCTCAGGCGGCCAGAGTGCCCCCTCAGGCGGTCAGAGTGCCCCCTCAGGTTGCCAGAGTGCCCCTGGGGTTGCCAGAGTGCCCCATGAGGCGGCCAAAGTGCCCCCTCAGGCGGTCAGAGTGCCCCTCAGGCGGACAGAGTGATCCTCAGGCGGCCAGAGTGCCCCCTCAGGCAGTCAGAGTGCCCCCTCAGGCTGCCAAAGTGCCCCCTCAGGTGGCCCGAGTGCCCTCTCAGACAGCCAGAGTGCCCCCTCAGGCGGCCAGAGTGCCCCTCAGACAGCCAGTGTGCCCCCTCAGGTGGCCAGAGTGCCCCCTCAGGCGGCCAGAGTGCCCCCTCAGACGGCCAGTGTGCCCCCTCAGGTGGCCAGAGTGCCCCCTCAGGCGGTCAGAGTGCCTCCTCAGGGGGCCAGTGCTCCCTCAGGCGACCAGTGCTCCCTCAGGCGACCAGAGTTCCCCCTCAGGCTGCCACAGTGCCCCCTCAGGCGGACAGAGTGCCCCGTCAGGCGGCTAGAGGGCCCACTCAGGCCTGGCGTTTTGTTGTTTTACTACTACTTAGAAATTCGTTTCGAGTCACTTCGATCTTGGAGGGCTTCCCTTAAAAATGTATGGGGGGCAAAATAATATGTCCCCCCCAACTTCTTGAGTGGGGGGGGGGGGCAGCTGCCCCCCCCCCCTTATCCGCCCGCCGCCCCTGCCTCTGGGGCCTAAAATATTGACCTGAGCTTGAATTTAACTGAGATGTGGCGATTTTAATTTTCATGAGCTTTCGATTGTTTTTTTTCTGTTTGTTACTAGCTCTCATAGTTCCCGAGATATTTGGGGGTTTCTAGAGCAAAGTCCTTTACTTGGAAAATGTGACCTTTGACGACCTCTGGTGACATAAATATTGACCTGAACCAAAGGATACCCGAGTAACTTCGAATGGCCTTATAGAGAGATTTGGAACGCCGTTTTCTGCGTCTCTCTAGCTTTTTTAGTTTTCGAGCTAGAGGGGGGATCCCAATGGGATTTTGCACGCTGATCATGCCGGCTAGCAAAAGTCATGTACCGTTGACGTCACGACCAATCAGAGGCTGGTATTGGATGGGACCTTTATACAGCCTTGGATGGGACCCTCCCGCGTAATGCTGAAGGTGCCGGAGTGAGCCCCCTGGGTAGAGTCATCCGGGATTTTAGCGCCCCAATCGCTCCACATTAGCGTGACGTCACTGGTGCTCTGGTCCGACTCGGCTGTCCCCGTACGCAGCTCGGTGCGGTGCGAATATTTCGAACGGGATACAGATAGCTGCACCTAAGGTACAATCCTATTTAAAGGAAATAGTTCACTTTCGGATTTTTTCTTCAGAACACGATTGTATTTTATTTTTGAATACAGTTTCTTTTTTCTTTTTAAAAATGGTCCTACATCGCGCCAATTCAGAACAGAAGGTTGTAAATTATTGATTGTATGGTGTGCGTTATTGGTCTGCGCATGCTCCATGGCAGTGCTGGCACTTTCAGACGGTACGGTACATCATATATGCGCCGTATTCCTTCGCCAAAAAGTCAAATATCTTCGGCTGGAGAGTCTTTTCAGCCAAGAAAAGTTCCAGATAAGGATTTCTCAACACGGGCTACAAAACTGCTATTTCAGTTAAAAACCCATGTTCAAGGTGAACTATTTCCTTTAAGATCACGTTTACCGCGGATAATTATCCCTCCCTTAAAGGAAATAGTTCACCTTCAACATGGGTTTTTAACTGAAATAGCAGTTTTGTAGCCCGTGTTGAGAAATCCTTATCTGGAACTTGTCTTGGCTGAAAAGACTCTCCAGCCGAAGATATTCAACTTTTTGGCGAAGGAATACGGCGCATATATGATGTACCGTACCGTCTGAAAGTGCCAGCACTGCCATGGAGCATGCGCAGACCAATAACGCACACCATAAAATCAATAATTTACAACCTTCTGTCCTGAATTGGCGCGATGTAGGACCATTTTTAAACAGAAAAAAAAAGAAACTGTATTAAAAAATATAATAAAATCATGTTCTGAAAAAATTCCGAAGGTGAACTATTTCCTTTAATTCGTGCTGAGGGGGAGACGGTCATGCGCTACCCGGTCTGTGTGAGGGACGACTGGCTAGACGGCCATACACTGCCCCGATCTGACTGAGGGTGAGACGGCCATGCGCTGTCCCAGTCTGGCTGAGGGGTGAGACGGTCATACGCTGCCCCGGTCCGGCTGAGGGGGAAGGGGGAGAGACGGCCATACGCTTCCCCGGTCTAGCTGAGGGGTGAGACGGCCACCTGAGGGTCGAGAAATGGCATTGTTTTGGCTTAATGTTCAAGATATGCTTTTAAAAAACTTTTACAAAAATCAAAAGCATAGACTTGAAACCTAACTACCTAACTTACTTATCTAATGGCGACGACTTCAAATTGCCGCTCGTCAACACCCGTCAAAAGACCACAAAACGCTCGAAAGCGCAGCTGCGGCGACGGGGCTGGCCACGACTGGACCAGAGCACCAAAGACGGCATCGCTAATGCTGAGCCGCTCGGCAGCCGATGCATGGGGAATCCCGGGATGACACCCCCCCCCCCCCTCCCCCTCTGGCGAGTGTGCTGTGCCACGGATGAGTCAAGGCCCTATAACCAGGTAGAACCGTTCCTGCTGCGCAATATCTGCCATGACGTCACCGGGGAAAAAAAAACTTGTATCCGGCATAGCAAACTAAATATATGAAACACTATTTCGAAAGTGACATACATGTAAAGTACAACATCAATAATGTATGTTAGACAGTATCAAGTCTTATATTAATGACAAGGGAACTCACAGGGATCCAAAAAGTAATGCTCCAGTGACGTCACCGGGGGCATTTATTGAACAGCTTATAGGTTTTGGGATGACAACGGCCTGCGGGTGAGTGACGTCGGCTGTGATTTTGCGCCAAGACTTGTCTCATGAGCGTCAACTTCCAAAAAAAACACTCTGTGCCCATTCACTGCAGTCACGGTAAATAGAATACTAGGTGGCGCCGAGTGCCGGCCTTCAACACAGACCCTATGGTGATCACTTTTTTCAGCTGCTTTGTTTAGGCTAAAAAGGTATTTAGACTATGGATATTTGAGTCAATTTATATTAACGTTCATATGTGAGACTTATATTAAAAAAAAAATTAACTGTCTAATTATAAAAGTAAAAATGCAGGGTGGGGCAAGGGTGTGGGCTCTTCCAAATGACAGCGTTGTAGAAAATCCGAAGGTTTGAGCTCGACTTTGAATGCATATCTGAAATTACAAGAAACTGACGACTGAAAAACACCACACCACAACAGCACACTCTCTTTGAACACTCCCATGTTTTTTTTCCTCAAAAGGACTTTCTTCGCAGTAATACGGTCCCATTCAGATGTCAAACTGAAACAAAATTGTAGGTACAGTGGCAGGACAGTGGCATTCCTGCTTTTATATGTATTGCAACGAAAGTATCAAAATCATTTCGTAAAAGGTAAAAGGGACTAAATATGAATAGAGACTACAGACTCAAAAGCAAGGACGGTTTCATATAATCCGTGCGTGCATAATCATGAGCATGACTCATGAGTATGACATAACTCATGAGTATGACATGACTCATGAGATAAATAAATACTGTATAATAAATAGTATTTATTTTGGTAAGAAGTTATTTGCACTTGTTTACTTTTCTTTTTACAGAAAGAAATGCTAGCACAAGCCAAATAAATTAATTTAACAACATAGCTTGAATAATGCTTCTTTAGCTATTATAATCAACAATAGTACTCAGGTCGTTAAATACCGCCACTCGGCGGCATGGGTGTCCACTAAATTTGCAGCTCTACTGCGGCGGCGCGCACAATCCGAGAAACAGTTTAACCATACAACAGCTGATTGGAATTTGCGTGTGACGTCACAGGTTGGCGCCCCCGTGACTGCAGTCTGCAGGGTCTAAAAAGCAGATCAGATTCTGGTCTGCTTTCTAGACCCAAAAGTGAATCAGGGCCTATTTTAAGGGAAAACCACTGGCAGAGGGGGGGGGGGGGGGGGGGGGGGGGGGGGTCAAGATAAGATCCAAACATAGCACACAAAGGCAAAAAGACGTGAGTATGACTGGTGGAAAATGCCAGGTACCGTGTTTTTGCCCAACAACTCACGCCAGGGGTGTAGTTTCGCAAAATCAGTTGGGGAGGGGGGGGGGGGGGGGGTGTCAACTCTCATTCAGGCACGTAGCCAGGGTTTTTCTCAGGGGTGCACGTCAGTAGAATAATTAAAATATTGGATTAGTTTTGATTTGTCACAACGGACAACAGCCAAATCGCTGATTTTCGACGCGATAATGTTAATGACTATTTCTTTTACGAAACGTCGCACTTCCCTTCAGAATAGTTAGCATGGTCGTGCTCCAACAATCATCGTGAATTTCGGCAGGAGAATTTAGCTCAACTAAGCCACCCTATGCAAAATGTAGGTATTCGCAGTTTTGTGCTTTTCGCGCCTTTGGGAACATGTTGCCATCTCAAATTTTAATCATCACGCAAAATAAAAATAGAAAAATACGCAAAAATCAGGGGACCATGGCCCCCTCCACCCCCCCCCCCCCCCGCCCCCACGTCAGTGGCAGGGGATCATATTTTCGGATGGGGCAAAGCAATCTCCAGGGCCCCCGAAGTGTCAGGGCCCCTTTGAAGGACTGATGCAACGGCGGCGGATTGTATTTTCCGGTGGGGGCAAAAACTCCCGGGGCTCCGAAGCGTTAAAGGGACTATCCCACCTTAACATTATATTTGAGTTGAGATAGCCATTTTGATGGCTTGGCATTGAAATTAAGTATGGTGGCAGTTAAAACAACCGCAATGATCTAATCAAAAAGATATTCGAGTTTGATTTTGACATCTGTAAATAATAAGGCCCATGCGTATTTTACTAGGGCCTCTAAACCGACAGTGTCGTCTCTTTACCCAACTGGTAATGATAGTCGACTTGTTTTAAGGTCAGCCTTGGCATATTTTCGTCTTTCATTTCTCGATCCCCGGGTGGTTCGCAATCTAAGCCAATCTAGACACCGGGTGGTTCGCTTTTTCTGCGCAATAGATGTCGACAAAAAAAAATATGCCATACATTTGGCAGCACAAAGGATTTCCCTGCTATAAAACACAAATCATATCAAGTCACCAACCCAACTTTCCGCTTAAAACTAAAAGTTGAATATCTTCCAAGATAAGTTTTTTTTTCTCGAAAAAAAAGGTTCACGAACATGTTCAGCTGACCTCGCCTGACATGTAGACATACAAATAAAGGAAATAGTTCACCTTGGAAAATGCTTATCCAACACGATTTGATTATATTTTTTAATACAATTTCTTTTTATATTGTCAAAAATGGCCTTATATCGCGCCGATTCAGGACAGAAGGCCTTACATTTTTATTGTTTATCAAAACTATATGCATACTCTCTGAGTCAGAGTCCTGACGTCACGCGAATGTAAACAATGGTTCAGCCAATCAGACTCGAAAGTAGTCACGTAAAGATAGACTCGCATTGGAGATGTGCCAACCGGCGGCCGGCGTTCGCTCGCTAGCACCAGCTGCAAGCTGATTGACTGATGGTATAGCCTCAGCCCGGGCTAGAACCAGTACAACATTCTTTCGCCAACACCGCATTCCTTCGCCAAAAACTCAAATATATTCAGCTGGAGAGTCTTTTCAGTCAAGAAAACTTGCAGATAATGGTTTCCCAACACGGGCTACAAACTGCTATCTCAGTTTAAAACTAATGTTGCAGGTGAACTATTTCCTTTAAGTGTGATTCGACAACTTTCACAAAGGTGGGACAGTCCCTTTAAAGGGATTATACGGGTTTCCGTCCTGAAAGTAAATGCACTCTTTTGCAGTTGTATGAGCTTTAAACACGTTTAAGACATATAACAGGGACCTCAATGCTCATTTAGTCCATTATTTCAGCAATTATCAGCGTTAAAACTTTGGCGTTTTTTTCGAGACTAGTATCAGCTAACGAGTACTTGATCGGCACTACTGTCCACCACTTTTATCTTAAGATAAATTTTAGAGTTCTGAATTATCAGCAAGTCCTACACTGGATCACAAAATTATTATGCAATTCAAAAATGACGGGACTTTGTATTACTACACACTGTTCGTTGAGTTTTTGTGTTTTTGTGGTTTTCTTTTCTCTGGCCTTTAGCGTTGATAATTTGGTGGTGGCGTATTATTTTTTTTGCCATGAAAATTCATGAAAAATATAGAATTTGATGGGAAAACTAGGCTAGTTGCTGTCGTTGGAACAAAACAAGTTTATTTTCTTTCAAATATTGCTTATTTTACCGGAAATATGCCATAAGTGAGGTGTTTTATTAGCATAAAACAGATGACTGGCTCTGCCTCAGCGGGTCCTGCAGAAAATACGCGGTGGCATCACCGCGCACTTTGTAATGTCCATACGTGCAGAAGAGGTCATTTCCAGAAAAAATGTAGCTACCGTTGGACTTCTACCATCTTTATAAGCACGTTTTACTATGTAACTCAATTATTCTGGAGAAAAAAAACGTATAATCCCTTTAAAGGAAATAGTTCACCTTCGGAAAATTTATCAGAATACGATTTTATTATATTTTTCAATACAGTTTCTTTTTTATTTTCAAAAATAGTCCTACATCGCGCCAATTCAGGACAGAAGGTCGTAAATTATTAATTGTATGGTGTGCGTTATTGGCCTGCGCATGCTCCATGCAGTGCTGGCACTTTCAGACGGTACGGTATATCCTATATGCGCCGCATTCCTTCGCCAAAAAGTCAAATATCTTCGGCTGGAGAGTCTTTTCAGCCAAGAAAAGTTGCAGATAGGGATTTCTCAACACGGGCTACAAAACTGCTATTTCAGTTCAAAACCACATGTTGAAGGTGAACTATTTCCTTTAACCCTATTTGTAACAGGGGGGGGGGGGGGGGGCAGATTCCGCCCCCCCCCCCCTCATGTTTTTCGCAGATATCTCCAGAACGGCTAAGAGCAGGCCCATGAAATTTTGGGACTTTTCATAGAATTTAACTCCGCATTTGGAGTCAAAATTTTGAGTTCTTAACTTGAACAGAGGCGGTTCCAGGGCACAGTTTTGGGTGGGTTCGGAGGCGACATTTGGCGAAAATACGGAAATGCGATCTTCACGGTTTCTTCTAACTGCATCAAGTATGAAGGAGTTACATCGGCTTACCGTGATTGCAACAAGTGCAAATTAGATGATGTTAATGAAATATCATACAAAATTGCATGGCAGAGGCGGTTTCAGGGGCTTGAAAAGGGGGGGGGGGGGTTCCAGGAAGTATTCAATGCTTGGCGGGAAGCCAATAGAGCAATGTAAGGGGCATTTATAGCTATCAAGATGTAAAAGATAGCTTCTGCTTCCATTATTTGCATAATTTATTACATATAGAGTTTCAGGGGCGTGTTCAGGAACATGAAAAGGGGGGTGACTGGCATGGTGATGACGATATGCCAGCGATAACGGCGCAATATACGTTTAGCTTATAATAATATATGTACATATGAGACCAGAAAAGGGAATAAAGTCATTTTTTTTGCAGAGGCGCGCTCAGGAATGGAAGAAAGGGGGTCATATTATTGCAAGGAAACTAAGAGGCATGGGCGTACAATGACATAACATACTGCAGTTTTCGGATGAAACACGCACCACAGGCTACTCTACAAACGATTATAAGATAATAGGCGAGTCCAGGTAGGGTAAAAAGGGGGGTAAGCAATGTTTATTTGAAGTTGTAAGTGAAATAGTCACTGTTGACTAGTTAGTATCATAATAGCGGATAATATACTTATCAAAAGGTCTTGCGCCGCCCTAGTTTGGTTCCTGAATACGCCTATGATGAAGTACAACATGCAAAAAGGAACTATCTATGATCAGTAACATATTTATAGTGCTGGGTAGCAACTTGTCTGCGGTTAATATTTTTCCCAATTTGACCCCCCTTTTTCACTAACCTGGTACCACCTATGGCAAAAATATGATTTATAAACGTTTTTTCTAATGTCTCAATCACATACCATTTCAATTATCAAAAAAAAAACCATCAAAAAATGGTTTTATTACGCATTTACTTCACCCCCATATTGAGTGACCTGCACACGCCTATGATTTTTGAATTTTCAAACGTCACCGTCATATATCAATTTCCGATTCAATCTCTATCGATTCCTATTAGTTGTGTTAAAATCGGTCGATAAACATGAAAGCTATGTTGGATCAAAAATACCACTAAAATTTGTAGTTTTTGCCCCCCTGTTGCCCCCCTATCCCAAATTTATATTTTTTGATTATTTATAAATGTAGATTGTGTTGAGGGGAACCAAACACCGTTTCATTTTTGAAAATCGGACGGGTGGATCTCGAGATCTCCGGCGGGGGGCGGAATCCGCCCCCCCCCCCCCTGTTACAAATAGGGGTAGCCAGGAGCCTGTTACAAATAGGGTTAAAGGGAATAGTACACCTTGGGAAAAGTACGTGGAGTGATAGAAAAGATTGTCCTGATTACGGTTCTGGCATTCGTTTTTGCGAAAAGTACCAATTTGTCATAATTGGAAAATATTGATATTAGTACATAGACATCACAATAATCTTGCGTCAACAAAAAGAGTTGTGACGTCATACCGGCAAAAGCCTATCCTTGAATCAGAATATGTAAGCAACACTAACAACCTTATCCGCTGGGTCTCTCGCGAGTATATTGGTCGCGATTGAAAATGTGTGAATTTTTACACTATGGCCTTGTATAAGTAGAGTTGGAGTGGCGTTGCGTGAACACATACCTACCAAGGGCGGATCCAGGGGGCGAACGGGGCCATGCCCCCCCCCCCCCCCTCCCCCCAAGTCTGTTTAAGGGAGGGGGCAAACTATGCCCCCCCCCCCCAAGACATGAAGTATAATACATGCTATATTTGCGTTTTTAGAACGGTACTGGGCATTCCAAAATTGCAGCATTCAAAATCTAGCTAGCCACAGTCAAAAACTGTAAAAATTTCGCGGCATGATATAAGTTTCGCAATTGCATATAAAAATGTGGAAAATGAATTCCATTAAGTGTCTTGCAGAGGCTCTCCTTGGCGGTAATTGCTGGCCCCAGGGCCAACTCTCTTCATACAAATTAACTTAAAAGCGGGCTTCATGTTTAGCTAGTCTGCCGAGTTCCGAAAAAGGCGACACGAACGCAAAGACGCGGACCTCGGCACCGGAAGCTGTTCCAGCGGTGCCCAACTTGCTGGCGACCGAAGATCTAATAGTGGGGACTAGTGATGTCAATCGGTTACTGAAATTTTGGCAACCGAAAAAAATGTTGTGACCCATTTGGTAATCGGTCGGTCAGGCTTATACATTTTTGGACACTTTTCGGTCAGCCTAATCTTAAACAATTCACTTTTTTGTCACACTTTTACACATTATGTCCAGCAAATTTGCTCCAAATTTAATCAATTAATGTAAATACTAAATAGAACACATCATTATTATATCAAGATTGAAGATATTGCTCACAAGAGGAAGTGAGGTCCTTAAAATAAGTATTGTATACCATCTTAAGTAGCAAGCACAAACCCAGTAACCAGTATGCCCCTCCAACTTTGGCCAGATAAAATGCATTTCTTCCTATTTATGTAATATGTATTATGCTGCAAATTAATATGAAATGATTGAGGCCACATTTTTCCATCCTGTTTTCAATGTGCTTTCAGTCTTGCTCGCAGCATCCACTGCTTTGCTTTGTAAATGTATTCGGTTCCCTTTTTCACAATTATACTGTCTTTTTTAAACTGTACATGTGTTTTATGATGTTAAACAAAGCAATTTGTACAGTGTGTTATAAATAAGTATACAATTTGAAAATCGGTCAAATTTTGGACATTTTTGGCTTCAACCAAAATCGGTCGGTATTCGGTCAACCGAAATGCCTTCCATTTGGTATCGCGTTGGAATCGGTCAGGACATTTTTGGAAAAGGACATCACTAGGGACCAGGCCAGGACTATCTCTCCAAGCCATCTCCCCAGGCTCCTCCAGATCCACAGAGACAATTTATGCGCGGAAATGTCGGTCTGTCTCTTACTACTTTAAAACCATTCGCACCGTTACCACACTGAGAGAAAAAGACACTATGGTCTTACTAGCCCCCCTAGTAAAACCCTGCTACCACCCAATATACCACCCTTCGACAGTGGCGGATCTACGGTTGGGCAAAATGGTCAATCCCCCCAAACGAAAAATCGGTAGGCAAACGTATCTTTTTGCCCCCTCCCCAAGAAAAAACGAAAAATCCCGACTTGAAAATCCCGAAACATTATGAGTAAAATGGTTATTTGTATTTTTTTTAAAATAATTTTCAGACAATACATACTGATATGTTTCATGTCTAGCAGCTCTATTGTTGCAGTGAAGTATTTTATTTTGATCCATGTTATCTTGGGCCGTAGATTCACATGAAATTGTCATCTCCGTCCGTCAAACGGTTTTCGAGTTTGGCAACTTTGTTGTCGTGCAAAACTCTCATTTTCAGAGGGCAATATCTCCCATCTAAATCATGCGCGTCATATAATCCTATGTATCGTCAGAATCGTCAGGAACAATATATTAATGTGAGAGAATTTTCGAAACCACGCAAATTTGGGAATTTTTACATGTGATCTCAGATCACGTGATTTTATAATGTGGCCTTTTAAAATGCGGATTTTTTTATTGCCAGAATCGACTTCGATACATTGGCCTTCGATGTTAAGAAAATTGGACCTAGGTTTTTCCTCTAAATGTTTTTTTTTTCTTTGGAAAAATCATAATCACCTTTAGTCTTTGGTAATAACTTTGCACACAATTGTGCTAGAGAGCTTAAAGGAAATAGTTCACCTTCAACATGGGGTTTTTAACTGAAATAGCAGATTTGTAGCCCGTGTCGAGAAATCCCTATCTGCAACTGTTCTTGTCTGAAAAGACTCTCCAGCCGAAGATATTTGACTTTTTGGCGAAGAAATGCGGCGCATATATGATATACCGTACCATCTGAAAGTGCCAGCACTGCATGGAGCATGCGCAGACCAATAACGAACACCATAAACTTAATAATTTACGACCTTCTGTCCTGAATTGGCGCGATGTAGGACCATTTTTGAAAAGAAAAAAAGAAACTGTAATACAAAATATAATAAAATCCTGTTCGGATAAATTTTCCGAAGGTGAACTATTTCCTTTAACTCAAAGGCATTATATGTGTCTCGTTGAGCTGCATTCAATGATGTATAACATGACCCCCAGCAGGTCACTTCGTGCACTTGAGGTTGATTTCCCAAATGACCTGGCTTGATTATACAATAGATAATTTGCTGAAATTTTCGCTTTATTTGGCAAAGTTGAGCATTTTGTATCTCTGGAAAACGCTTTTAGCTATTGTTATAACATTCTCACTCTGGAAATAGGGATGATAAAATTTGTCTTGAGGACCCACAGACGCCTCTATCGGCGAAATATTGAATTATGTCATCACGTGATCTTGATCACTGAGCGGAATAGGTTGTCACGTGATTCAAAGGGCCTGCACCCTCATATTCCACCTAAGACAAATCACGAATTTTAACTGAGGACATAACGAAATCACGTGACCTGACCTGAGGTCACATGCCAAAATTTCGACACTTTTCCATTCGAGTTCTCAACAAAAAAAAATACATTAAATTAATTTGTGGTTAATGGCTATTCTGATGATACATAGGTTTATACACAGATAACAGCAAACCTGGATTTGACACGAAATATTCGGCCTCTTATTTTAAGCACAGCAGTGAACGACGGTGCTGGACTCGCATTTTCACGAGCCGAGACATAAAAGAGTATCAGCTTAAAGGAAATAGTTCACCTTGGAAATTTTTTACCCAACACGATTTGATGATATTTTTTAATACAATTTCTTTTTATATTGTCAAAAATGGCCTTATATCGCGCCGATTCAAGTCAGAAGGCCATACATTTTTATTGTTTATCAAAACTATATGCATACTCTCTGAGTCAGAGTCCTGACGTCACGCGAATGTAAAAAATGGTTCAGCCAATCAGATTCGAAAGTAGTCTCATATTTTCATACTCACCTGAGCTCAAATATGAGGACAATTTGCAATTGAATTTTTCAATAGCTTTCCATTGCTGTTTTCCGTTTGTTCCTAGCCATCACAATTCCTGTGCTATCTGGTAATTTCTGGAGCGAAGTCCTAAAACTTTAAAATCTGACCCTTGACCTCTGGTGACCTCAATATTAACCTGAGAAAAAAATTGCCTGACATAGATTCAAAATTAATTCTAACGAGCTTTCGAACAGTGTCTTTGGCTTTTGTCTACGTCCAATTGAAGCCGAGTTAGAAGGGAGAGGGGGGGGGGGGGTGTCGAAACGCCCCCCCCCCTCCCCCCGGAACGGCGAAGGTGGCATCGAGCACCGGCAAGGCGCGGGTTAAAGGAAATAGTTCACCTTCAACATTAGTTTTGAACTGATATAACAGTTTTGTAGCCCGTGCTGGGAAACCCCTATCTGCAAGTTGTCTTGACTGAAAAGACTCCAGCCGAATATATTTGATTTTTTGGCGAAGAAATGCGATGCTGGCGAAAGAATGTGGTGTTGGATCTAGCCCGGGCAGAGGCTATACCATCAGCCAATCAGCTTACAGATGGTGCTAGCAAGTGAACCGCTGGCCGTTGGTTGGCACATCTCCATTGCGAGTCTATCCTTAAAGGAAATAGTTCACCTTAAACATTAGGTTTAAACTGAGATAGCAGTTTTGTAGCCCGTGTTGGGAAACCCCTATCCGCAAGTTTTCTTGACTGAAAAGACTCTCCAGCCGAATATATTTGAGTTTTTGGCGAAGGAATGCGGTGCTGGCGAAAGAATGTTGTACTGGTTCTAGTCCGGGCTGAGGCGATACCATCAGCCAATCAGCTTGCAGCTGGTGCTAGCAAGCGAGTCGCCGGCCGCCGGTTGGCACATCTACAATGCGAGTCTATCTTTACGCGACTACTTTCGAATCTGATTGGCTGAACCATTGTTTACATTCGCGTGACGTCAGGACTCTGACTCAGAGAGTATGCATATAGTTTTGATAAACAATACAAATTTACGGCCTTCTGTCCTGAATCGGCGCGATATAAGGCCATTTTTGACAATATAAAAAGAAATTGTATTACAAAATATAATCAAATCGTGTTGGGGTAAAATTTTCCAAGGTGAACTATTTCCTTTAAGCGACTACTTTCCAATCTAATTGGCTGAACCATTTTTTTTTAATTCGCGTGACGTCAGGATATAGTTTTAAGAAACAATAATAATTTACGGCCTTCTGTCCTGAATCGGCGCGATATAAGGCCACTTTTGACAATATAAAAATAAATTGTATTACAAAATATAATCCAATAGTGTTTGGGAAACATTTTCCAAGGTGAACTATTTCCTTTAACAGCTCCGGTTCAAATTTCGGCTCTAAAATAAGAGGCCGAAAATTTCGTGTCAAATCCAGGTCTCCTCTTATCTGTGGTTTATATAATTATAATTATGTATATGGGAGATATCGCCCGAAGCAAATTAAAGCTTTGGGCGACATTAAAGAGATGCCTGAAGCTATAACTCGAAAACCGTTCCACGGACGGGGCTTACAATTTTACAGCGTCAATCTACGGCCCAGATGACCCCGACACCTAGTTCAATCGAAATACGAGAAGAAGGATGTTATGGTTTGGTCGATCTGACGTGGGCTGCCCCGGGTGGCCTCTGGTCACCTGACCTTGAGGTCACAGAACGACTACAAGGCTGATGTTATATATCATTGAAAGCAGGTCGACGAGACAAGTATAATGCCGTTTATTTGAGCTCTCTAGCACAATTACATGCAAAGTTATTACCAAAGACGTGCTGTGCTGGTGACCATGATTCTTTCAAATACACAAATATAAATAAAATATTTAGAGAAAAAAAAACTATCACAATTTTTTAAACATCGAAGGCTTACGTATAGATGTCGATTCTGGCATGGACAAAATTCCGAATCTTAAATGGCCACATTATAAAATCACGTGATTTAACCTGAGATCACGCGTTGAATTTTTTTTTTAATATAATTTTCCAAAAATGATTATATCATAATAATCTATTGTTACTGATGATTCTGATGATATATAGCATTATATGACTCGCATGATTTAGATGGGAGATATTGCCTGCTGAAAATTATAATTTTGCTTGATATTACAAAGTTGCCCGAGGCTGTAACTCGAAAATCATTTGACGGACGGGGCTGGAAAGTTCACAGCGTGCATCTACAGCCCAGATAACCCACACCATGTAGTTTTATCGAAATATGAGATGTAGGGTGTTATTTCGAGGTATTTTGGTCGATCTGTCTTGGAATGCCCTAATCCCCCCTCCAACGAAAAATCGGTAGGCAAACGCGTGTTTTTGCCCCCGCCCTCAAACCGTTCCGGGAGGTGTGATTTTTGCTCGGGGAAGGCGTGATTTACCCCTCTCCCACGCTCAACGACTCTTTCGTGCTGACGACCCGACACCCCCCCCCCCCCGCTCAAACGATTTTTGTTTTGCCCTGACGACCCGGCGCCATCCCCCCCGCTCGGTCAAGTTTTTAAACGGAGCGAAATTTTTGCCCCCCCCAAACTCGAAACCTAGATCCGCCACTGAGAGAGTATGCATATAGTTTTGATAAACAATAGAAATTTACGACCTTATGACCTGAATCGGCGCGATATAAGGCCATTTTTGACAATATAAAAATAAATTGTATTAAAAAATATAATCAAATCGTGTTTGGTAAAAATTTCCAAGGTGAACTAATTCCTTTAAATACACGCATAACAAATTGGGGTACATTTTGTTCTCGTCATTTCAGCCGACCCCCCCCCCCCCCCCCACTCAAAAATTATCGTCGACGCCCCTGGGTACAGCTGACAATTGACATAGTTTTGCTCAGTGTAAGGCAATGTCGGAACAATATAAACTGCGAGCTGACATCTTTCCTTTTTCGATATCCCAAAAGATCGAAAACCCCCCAAAAAACATTAGAAATCGTGTGGTTGCAAAATCAAGTGGCCCAAATCTGGGAAGATATTCGGAATTAGGGGTAGGTAGGATCCACTAAAAAAAGGTTTGCCCCCCCCTAAAAAAAAACAAAACACGGTCGGCTGGATCCGCCCTTGTACAATGTACAGGGTAGCATAAAGCTGACAATTATCTATACAATGGGTGCCTACGTTAGGCATCAGTTCAAATGAATGCCTAACTTAGCCACCCAATTTATAGATAATTGTTAGCTTTATGTTACCCTGTATCCACCCAGCGTGGCAGCCATCGCCGGCCGCCGCTCCCACCCGCTATTACGAGCTGACTGGCCGAAGGAGGCCGACCAAACACGTTGACGTCATCCTCTGCAGAGTGACGTCATCGGCCGCTGGAGAGTCGGTTGGCCTCGGCAGCGTTTGCCTCCGCCCGCCCTGCCGGCCGGATACCTCGAATTTACCGGAATCCAACTGGACTCATACGTGATGCTCATTCCGCTGGCGCAATCGGGCATTCTTTTTCGTCTTCCACGTGTCCGCTAAGTGTCACGGCAGGTAATATAATGCACTTTTTATTTGGCAAATAACGTACTGAAGAGAAAAGTGTCTGTTTGGTCACTATCGGCTGTTATCTGAGGGCGCGGGTTCAATACTCATTAGGACGCGGGCGTCTTTTATAAGTATATATCGTCTTTAATAAGAATATATTCGGGAAACAATTTATTACGTGGCTTTCAACATCGGGTTTCATTAACCCTATTCCCTGCGGGCGGCCAGAATTACGTTAACCAGCGGGGTCACATTCTGCCCCCCCCCCCCCCCCAGAGATCTCGAGAACCGCTCTGTCGATTTTGATGGGGAAAACGCCTTTCGATTCGTCATGACAAGATCGCTCTTTTTGGACCACGAAATTTTTATTTGTTCGAAAATGGGGGGGGGGGCAGGGGTAAAAATCCGAACATTTTGGGTGTTTTTGGAAGGTCATTGCGGCCATGTGGCTCGACCGATTGTCATGCTCCAAACGTTTTTGAGCATCAAATGTACTGGCCTGTAATATATCGAAAGACAAAAAACAAAATAAAAATCATAGGCGTATTCAGGGAAAGTAAAATGGGGGATTTTCTGGGAAAACACATGTGCTGTTCGTGATTGTTTGGGACGACATGAACGTCACAGGTGGGCATTATATGCTGAAATTTGCCAAATTTGAAATATTGCGCATAGGCGGATCAAGGAAAAAACAGGGAGGCACCATGCGCGTAACGCTTTTACCATCTTACTAATTTGAAGTTTGACTTAATTTGAGGGTGGGTATTGCCTCCCGTTTTTTATTCTGAGTGCGCTTCTGCCCCCAAAATATGTACAATCCTAGAATCTATGATGCATATTGCATTGAAATTGTTTCTGACGCATTTATTGCACTGCAAACCATGAAGGAAGTATGCGCCGCAAAACCGCATTCGTAACACCTCCCCAATACAGGAGCCTGGAACCGCCTCTGCTCAACCGATATTTTCAAAATTTTGACACAACTCGCGCCATTCAATTTTGGGAAAAGTCACAAAGTTTCAGGACGCTAAGCCTAACGGTTTAGAAGCGGTAAGTGAAAATCACCGGGGCAGGGGGGGGGGGGGGCAGAAACTGCCTCCGCAGGGAATAGGTTTAAAGGCCAAAGGGAAATATTCACCTTTTGATTTATTTATGCGCATTTTTCTGTGACACATGTATCGTATCAAACTGATCATGCCTCAATTAAAAAGTGAAATAACAACTTTTTTATTTCATTTTTTTTTTGTTGGGGGGGGGGGGATTTAAGAATATGTACAGGGTGTTTCATAGAAATGTATCCACTTGGAAATCTCGCGATAACTCCGATAGTTTTTGTCGCAGGTCTTGAAGCTTACCAGCATTAGAAAGCTGATGAAATTATACATCAAATATGTGATAACCAACACCATCTACGTTTTATTCACTTAGCTTCACTGCAACGAAACAGACTGACAAAATGCGACAAAAACATAGCTATATTTCCGAAAAAGACGTGATCTTTCACAGATCTGAGGTCGTGCTGGAGCAGCAAACAGCAGGTCCTAAGCGCTGGATCAAACACGCTTGAGCAGCAAACAGTAATAAACATGAAACAACATGGCATGTCTGACAACAACGAAGTTACGACACTCGGGGGACCACTCTGACCAAGCCATGGCGGCGACCTCACATCAGATGCTCGCAGTGTCGGCCGCCTGACTCCACACAAAGCTGCATCCTGCGTCGCATGTTGGCCATGACATTGCGACACATGCACGGGTGGAGTTTCCTATTCAAATGGTGGGCCGACTGCCCCACCAACTTTGTGTTTTGCCCCACCAATTTTCGTCAGATTTGAAGATTTCCTGGCGTTGAAATGGCCATTTTCACCAGAACCATTGACAACAACCAGCCTATGACATTTTACCCCCCCCCCCCCCCCCCCCCGGCACGGCGAAGGTGGCATAGAGCACAGGCAAGGCGCGGGTTAAAGGAAATAGTTCACCTTCAACATTCGTTTTAAACGGAGATAACAGTTGTGTAGCCCGTGTTGGGAAACCCCTATCTGCAAGTTGTCTTGACTGAAAAGACTCCAGCCGAATATATTTGAGTTTTTGGCGAAGATATGCGGTGTTGGCGAAATAATGTGGTGCTGGATCTAGCCCGGGCAGAGGCTATACCATCTGCCAATCAGCTTACAGCTGGTGCTAGCAAGTGAACCATTTGCCGCTAGTTGGCGCATCTCCAATGCCAGTCTATCCTTAAAGGAAATAGTTCACCTTCAACATTAGTTTTAAACTGAGATAGCAGTTGTGTAGCCCGTGTTGGGAAACTCCTATCTGCAAGTTTTCTTGACTGAAAAGACTCCAGCCGAATATATTTGAGTTTTTGGCGAAGGAATGCGGCGCTGGCGAAAGAATGTTGTACTGGTTCTAGCCCGGGCAGAGGCTATACCATCAGCCAATCAGCTTGCAGCTGGTGCTAGCAAGCGAATTGCCGGCCGCCGGTTGGCACATCTTCAATGCGAGTCTATCTTTACGCGACTACTTTCGAATCTGATTTGCTGAACCATTTTGTACATTCGCGTGACGTCAGGACTCTGACTCAGAGAGTATGCATATAGTTTTGATAAACAATACAAATTTACGGCCTTCTGTCCTGAATCGGCGCGATATAAGGCCATTTTTGACAATATCAAAAGAAATTGTATTACAAAATATAATCAAACCGTGTTTGGTAAACATATTCCAAGGTGAACTATTTCCTTTAAGCGACTACTTTCCAATCTGATTGGCTGAATCATTTTTGGAATTCGCATGACGTCAGGACTCTGACTCAGAGAATATGCATATAGTTTTAAGAAACAATAATAATTTACGGCCTTCTGTCCTGAATCGGCGCGATATAAGGCCATTTTTGACAATATAAAATAAATTGTATTAACAAATATAACCCAATCGTGTTTGGGAACATTTTCCAAGGTGAACTATTTCCTTTAACAGCTCCGTTTCAAATTTCGGCTCTAAAATAAGAGGCCGAAAATTTCGTGTCAAATCCAGGTCTCCTCTTATCTTTGGTTTATATAATTCGAATTATGTATATGGGAGATATCGCCCGAAGAAAATTAAAGCTTTGGGCGACATTAAAGAGGTGCCTGAAGCTATAACTCGAAAACCGTTCCACGGACGGGGCTTACAATTTTACAGCGTCAATCTACGGCCCAGATGACCCGACACCTAGTTCAATCGAAATACGAGAAGTAGGATGTTATGGTTTGGTCGATCTGATGTGGGCTGCCCCGGGTGGCCTCTGGTCACGTGACCTTGAAGTCACAGAGCGACTACAAGGCTGATGTTATATATCATTGAAAGCAGGTCGACGAGACAAGTATAATGCCGTTTATTTGAGCTCTCTAGCACAATTACATGCAAAGTTATTACCAAAGACGTGCTGTGCTGGTGACCATGATTCTTTCAAATACACAAATATAAATAAAATATTTAGAGAAAAAAAAAACTATCACAATTTTTTAAACATCGAAGGCTTACGTATAGATGTCGATTCTGGCATGGACAAAATTCCGAATCTTAAATGGCCACATTATAAAATCACGTGATTTAACCTGAGATCACGCGTTGAATTTTTTTTTTAATATAATTTTCCAAAAATGATTATATCATAATAATCTATTGTTACTGATGATTCTGATGATATATAGCATTATATGACTCGCATGATTTAGATGGGAGATATTGCCTGCTGAAAATTATAATTTTGCTTGATATTACAAAGTTGCCCGAGGCTGTAACTCGAAAATTATTTGACGGACGGGGCTGGAAAGTTCACAGCGTGCATCGTCAGCCCAGATAACCCACACCATGTAGTTTTATCGAAATATGAGATGTAGGGTGTTATTTCGAGGTATTTTGGTCGATCTGTCTTGGAATGCCCTAATCCCCCCTCCAACGAAAAATCGGTAGGCAAACGCGTGTTTTTGCCCCCGCCCTCAAACCGTTCCGGGAGGTGTGATTTTTGCTCCGGGAAGGCGTGATTTACCCCCTCTCCCACGCTCAACGACTCTTTCGTGCTGACGACCCGACACCCCCCCCCCCCCGCTCAACGATTTTTGTTTTGCCCTGACGACCCGGCGCCATCCCCCCCCGCTCGGTCAAGTTTTTAAACGGAGCGAAATTTTTGCCCCCCCCCAAACTCGAAACCTAGATCCGCCACTGAGAGAGTATGCATATAGTTTTGATAAACAATACAAATTTACGACCTTATGACCTGAATCGGCGCGATATAAGGCCATTTTTGACAATATAAAAATAAATTGTATTAAAAAATATAATCAAATCGTGTTTGGTAAAAATTTCCAAGGTGAACTAATTCCTTTAAATACACGCATAACAAATTGGGGTACATTTTGTTCTCGTCATTTCAGCCGACCCCCCCCCCCCCCACTCAAAAATTATCGTCGACGCCCCTGGGTACAGCTGACAATTGACATAGTTTTGCTCAGTGTAAGGCAATGTCGGAACAATATAAACTGCGAGCTGGCATCTTTCCTTTTTCGATATCCCAAAAGATCGAAAACCCCCAAAAAAACATTAGAAATCGTGTGGTTGCAAAATCAAGTGGCCCAAATCTGGGAAGATATTCGGAATTAGGGGTAGGTAGGATCCACTAAAAAAAGGTTTGCCCCCCCCCCCCTAAAAAAAACAAAACACGGTCGGCTGGATCCGCCCTTGTACAATGTACAGGGTAGCATAAAGCTAATAATTATCTATACAATGGGTGCCTACGTTAGGCATCAGTTCAAATGAATGCCTAACTTAGCCACCCAATTTATAGATAATTGTTAGCTTTATGTTACCCTGTATCCACCCAGCGTGGCAGCCATCGCCGGCCGCCACTCCCACCCGCTATTACGAGCTGACTGGCCGAAGGAGGCCGACCAAACACGTTGACGTCATCCTCTGCAGAGTGACGTTATCGGCCGCTGGAGAGTCGGTTAGCCTCGGCAGCGTTTGCCTCCGCCCGCCCTGCCGGCCGGATACCTCGAATTTACCGGAATCCAACTGGACTCAAACGTGATGCTCGTTCCGCTGGCGCAATCGGGCATTCTTTTTCGTCTTCCACGTGTCCGCTAAGTGTCACGGCAGGTAATATAATGCACTTTTTATTTGGCAAATAACGTACTGAAGAGAAAAGTGTCTGTTTGGTCACTATCGGCTGTTATCTGAGGGCGCGGGTTCAATACTCATTAGGACGCGGGCGTCTTTTATAAGTATATATCGTCTTTAATAAGAATATATTCGGGAAACAATTTATTACGTGGCCTTCAACATCGGGTTTCATTAACCCTATTCCCTGCGGGCGGCCAGAATTACGTTAACCAGCGGGGTCACATTCTGCCCCCCCCCCCCCCCCAGAGATCTCGAGAACCGCTCTGTCGATTTCGATGGGGAAAACGCCTTTCGATTCGTCATGACAAGATCGCTCTTTTTGGACCACGAAATTTTTGTTTGTTCGAAAATGGGGGGGGGGGGGCAGGGGTAAAAATCCGAACATTTTGGGTGTTTTTGGAAGGTCATTGCGGCCATGTGGCTCGACCGATTGTCATGCTCCAAACGTTTTTGAGCTTCAAATGTACTGGCCTGTAATATATCGAAAGACAAAAAACAAAATAAAAATCATAGGCGTATCAGGGAAAGTAAAATGGGGGATTTTCTGGGAAAACACATGTGCTGTTCGTGATTGTTTGGGACGACATGAACGTCACAGGTGGGCATTATATGCTAAATTTGCCAAATTTGAAATATTGCGCATAGGCGGATCCAGGAAAAAACAGGGAGGCACCATGCGCGTAACGCTTTTACCATCTTACTAATTTGAAGTTTGACTTAATTTGAGGGTGGGTATTGCCTCCCGTTTTTTATTCTGAGTGCGCTTCTGCCCCCAAATATGTACAATCCTAGTATCTATGATGCATATTGCATTTAAATTGTTTCTGACGCATTTATTGCACTGCAAACCACGAAGGAAGTATGCGCCGCAAAACCGCATTCGTAACACCTCCCCAATACAGGAGCCTGGAACCGCCTCTGCTCAACCGATATTTTCAAAATTTTGACACAACTCGCGCCATTCAATTTTGGGAAAGTCACAAAGTTTCAGGACGCTAAGCCTAACGGTTTAGAAGCGGTAAGTGAAAATCACCGGGGCAGGGGGGGGGGGGCAGAAACTGCCTCCGCAGGGAATAGGTTTAAAGGCCAAAGGGAAATATTCACCTTTTGATTTATTTATGCGCATTTTTCTGTGACACATGTATCGTATCAAACTGAGCATGCCTCAATTAAAAAGTGAAATAACAACTTTTTTATTTCATTTTTTTTTGTTGGGGGGGGGGGGGGGGATTTAAGAATATGTACAGGGTGTTTCATAGAAATGTATCCACTTGGAAATCTCGCGATAACTCCGATAGTTTTTGTCGCAGGTCTTGAAGCTTACCAGCATTAGAAAGCTGATGAAATTATACATCAAATATGTGATAACCAACACCATCTACGTTTTATTCACTTAGCTTCACTGCAACGAAACAGACTGACAAAATGCGACAAAAACATAGCTATATTTCCGAAAAAGACGTGATCTTTCACAGATCTGAGGTCGTGCTGGAGCAGCAAACAGCAGGTCCTAAGCGCTGGATCAAACACGCTTGAGCAGCAAACAGTAATAAACATGAAACAACATGGCATGTCTGACAACAACGAAGTTACGACACTCGGGGGACCACTCTGACCAAGCCATGGCGGCGACCTCACATCAGATGCTCGCAGTGTCGGCCGCCTGACTCCACACAAAGCTGCATCCTGCGTCGCATGTTGGCCATGACATTGCGACACATGCACGGGTGGAGTTTCCTATTCAAATGGTGGGCCGACTGCCCCACCAACTTTGTGTTTTGCCCCACCAATTTTCGTCAGATTTGAAGATTTCCTGGCGTTGAAATGGCCATTTTCACCAGAACCATTGACAACAACCAGCCTATGACATTTTACCCCCCCCCCCCCCCCCCCCCCCGGCACGGCGAAGGTGGCATAAAGCACAGGCAAGGCGCGGGTTAAAGGAAATAGTTCACCTTCAACATTCGTTTTAAACGGAGATAACAGTTGTGTAGCCCGTGTTGGGAAACCCCTATCTGCAAGTTGTCTTGACTGAAAAGACTCCAGCCGAATATATTTGAGTTTTTGGCGAAGATATGCGGTGTTGGCGAAATAATGTGGTGCTGGATCTAGCCCGGGCAGAGGCTATACCATCTGCCAATCAGCTTACAGCTGGTGCTAGCAAGTGAACCATTTGCCGCTAGTTGGCGCATCTCCAATGCCAGTCTATCCTAAAGGAAATAGTTCACCTTCAACATTAGTTTTAAACTGAGATAGCAGTTGTGTAGCCCGTGTTGGGAAACTCCTATCTGCAAGTTTTCTTGACTGAAAAGACTCCAGCCGAATATATTTGAGTTTTTGGCGAAGGAATGCGGCGCTGGCGAAAGAATGTTGTACTGGTTCTAGCCCGGGCAGAGGCTATACCATCAGCCAATCAGCTTGCAGCTGGTGCTAGCAAGCGAATTGCCGGCCGCCGGTTGGCACATCTTCAATGCGAGTCTATCTTTACGCGACTACTTTCGAATCTGATTTGCTGAACCATTTTGTACATTCGCGTGACGTCAGGACTCTGACTCAGAGAGTATGCATATAGTTTTGATAAACAATACAAATTTACGGCCTTCTGTCCTGAATCGGCGCGATATAAGGCCATTTTTGACAATATCAAAAGAAATTGTATTACAAAATATAATCAAACCGTGTTTGGTAAACATATTCCAAGGTGAACTATTTCCTTTAAGCGACTACTTTCCAATCTGATTGGCTGAATCATTTTTGGAATTCGCATGACGTCAGAACTCTGACTCAGAGAGTATGCATATAGTTTTAAGAAACAATAATAATTTACGGCCTTCTGTCCTGAATCGGCGCGATATAAGGCCATTTTTGACAATATAAAATAAATTGTATTAACAAATATAACCCAATCGTGTTTGGGAACATTTTCCAAGGTGAACTATTTCCTTTAACAGCTCCGTTTCAAATTTCGGCTCTAAAATAAGAGGCCGAAAATTTCGTGTCAAATCCAGGTCTCCTCTTATCTGTGGTTTATATAATTCGAATTATGTATATGGGAGATATCGCACGAAGAAAATTAAAGCTTTGGGCGACATTAAAGAGGTGCCTGAAGCTATAACTCGAAAACCGTTCCACGGACGGGGCTTACAATTTTACAGCGTCAATCTACGGCCCAGATGACCCGACACCTAGTTCAATCGAAATACGAGAAGTAGGATGTTATGGTTTGGTCGATCTGATGTGGGCTGCCCCGGGTGGCCTCTGGTCACGTGACCTTGAAGTCACAGAGCGACTACAAGGCTGATGTTATATATCATTGAAAGAAGGTCGACGAGATAAGCATAATGCCGTTTATTTGAGCTCTCTAGCACAATTACATGTACAGTTATTACCAAAGACGTGCTGTGCTGGTGACCATGATTTTTCAAAACACACAGTGTAATATAAATAAAATATTTATAGAAAAAACTATCACAATTTTTAAACATCGAAGGCTTACGTATAGATGTCGATTCTGGCATGGACAACATTCTGAATTTTAAATGGCCACATTATAAAATCACGTGATTTAACCTGAGATCACGCGTTGAAATAAAAAAAAATCCCAAAATGATTATATCATAATAA
>JAXIVJ010007410.1:12500-60923 GCA_036785665.1 Chirona hameri | reverse complement strand
TACTAGGGAACGACGCTTACTTAGGGACAACAGTTACTAGGGGAACGACGCTTACTTAGGGACAACAGTTACTAGGGAGCGACGCTTACTTAGGGACAACAGTTACTTAGGGGAGCGACGCTTACTTAGGGACAACAGTTACTTAGGGAGCGACGCTTACTTAGGGACAACAGTTACTAGGGAACGACGCTTACATAGGGACAACAGTTACTAGGGAACGACACTTACTTAGGGGACAACAGTTACTAGGGAGCGACGCTTACTTAGGGACAACAGTTACTTAGGGAGCGACGCTTACTTAGGGACAACAGTTACTTAGGGAGCGACGCTTACTTAGGGACAACAGTTACTTAGGGAGCGACGCTTACTTAGGGACAACAGTTACTTAGGGAGCGACGCTTACTTAGGGACAACAGTTACTTAGGGAGCGACGCTTACTTAGGGACAACAGTTACTAGGGAGCGACGCTTAATTAGGGACAACAGTTACTAGGGAACGACGCTTACTTAGGGACAACAGTTACTAGGGAGCGACGCTTACTTATGGACAACAGTTACTAGGGAACGACGCTTACTTAGGGACAACAGTTACTAGGGAGCGACGCTTACTTAGGGACAACAGTTACTAGGGAGCGACGCTTACTTAGGGACAACAGTTACTAGGGAGCGACGCTTACTTAGGGACAACAGTTACTTAGGGAGCGACGCTTACTTAGGGACAACAGTTACTAGGGAGCGACGCTTACTTAGGGACAACAGTTACTTAGGGAGCGACGCTTACTTAGGGACAACAGTTACTAGGGAACGACGCTTACTTAGGGACAACAGTTACTAGGGAGCGACGCTTACTTAGGGACAACAGTTACTTACTTAGGGAGCGACGCTTACTTAGGGACAACAGTTACTAGGGAGCGACGCTTACTTATGGACAACAGTCACTTAGGGAGCGACGCTTACTTAGGGACAACAGTTGCTAGGGAGCGACGCTTACTTAGGGACAACAGTTACTAGGGAGCGACGCTTACTTAGGGACAACAGTTACTAGGGAGCGACGCTTACTTAGGGACAACAGTTACTAGGGAACGACACTTACTTAGGGACAACAGTTACTAGGGAGCGACGCTTACTTAGGGACAACAGTTACTAGGGAGCGACGCTTACTTAGGGACAACAGTTACTAGGGAGCGACGCTTACTTAGGGACAACAGTTACTAGGGAGCGACGCTTACTTAGGGACAACAGTTACTAGGGAGCGACGCTTACTTAGGGACAACAGTTACTAGGGAGCGACGCTTACTTAGGGACAACAGTTACTAGGGAGCGACGCTTACTTAGGGACAACAGTTACTAGGGAGCGACGCTTACTTAGGGACAACAGTTACTAGGGAGCGACGCTTACTTAGGGACAACAGTTACTTAGGGAGCGACGCTTACTTAGGGACAACAGTTACTTAGGGAGCGACGCTTACTTAGGGACAACAGTTACTAGGGAACGACGCTTACTTAGGGACAACAGTTACTAGGGAGCGACGCTTACTTAGGGACAACAGTTACTAGGGAGCGACGCTTACTTAGGGACAACAGTTACTAGGGAACGACGCTTACTTAGGGACAACAGTTACTAGGGAGCGACGCTTACTTAGGGACAACAGTTACTAGGGAACGACGCTTACTTAGGGACAACAGTTACTAGGGAGCGACGCTTACTTAGGGACAACAGTTACTAGGGACGACGCTTACTTAGGGACAACAGTTACTAGGGAGCGACGCTTACTTAGGGACAACAGTTACTTAGGGAGCGACGCTTACTTAGGGACAACAGTTACTAGGGAACGACGCTTACTTAGGGACAACAGTTACTAGGGAGCGACGCTTACTTAGCGACAACAGTTACTAGGGAACGACGCTTACTTAGGGACAACAGTTACTAGGGAGCGACGCTTACTTAGGTACAACAGTTACTAGGGAGCGACGCTTACTTAGAGACAACAGTCACTTAGGGAGCGACGCTTACTTAGGGACAACAGTTACTAGGGAGCGACGCTTACTTAGGGACAACAGTTACTTAGGGAGCGACGCTTACTTAGGGACAACAGTTACTAGGGAACGACGCTTACTTAGGGACAACAGTTACTAGGGAGCGACGCTTACTTAGGGACAACAGTTACTAGGGAGCGACGCTTACTTAGGGACAACAGTTACTAGGGAACGACGCTTACTTAGGGACAACAGTAACTAGGGAATGACGCTTACTTAGGGACAACAGTTACTAGGGAACGACGCTTACTTAGGGACAACAGTTACTAGGGAGCGACGCTTACTTAGGGACAACAGTTACTAGGGAACGACGCTTACTTAGGGACAACAGTTACTAGGGAACGACGCTTACTTAGGGACAACAGTTACTAGGGAGCGACGCTTACTTAGGGACAACAGTTACTTAGGGAGCGACGCTTACTTAGGGACAACAGTTACTTAGGGAGCGACGCTTACTTAGGGACAACAGTTACTAAGGAGCGACGCTTACTTAGGGACAACAGTTACTTAGGGAGCGACGCTTACTTAGGGACAACAGTCACTTAGGGAGCGACGCTTACTTAGGGACAACAGTTACTAGGGAACGACGCTTACTTAGGGACAACAGTTACTAGGGAGCGACGCTTACTTAGGGACAACAGTCACTTAGGGAGCGACGCTTACTTAGGGACAACAGTTACTTAGGGAGAGACGCTTACTTAGGGACAACAGTCACTTAGGGAGCGACGCTTACTTAGGGACAACAGTCACTTAGGGAGCGACGCTTACTTAGGGACAACAGTTACTTAGGGAGCGACGCTTACTTAGGGACAACAGTTACTAGGGAACGACGCTTACTTAGGGACAATAGTTACTTAGGGAGCGACGCTTACTTAGGGACAACAGTTACTAGGGAACGACGCTTACTTAGGGACAACAGTCACTAGGGAGCGACGCTTACTTAGGGACAACAGTTACTTAGGGAGCGACGCTTACTTAGGGACAACAGTTACTAGGGAGCGACGCTTACTTAGGGACAACAGTTACTTAGGGAGCGACGCTTACTTAGGGACAACAGTTACTTAGGGAGCGACGCTTACTTAGGGACAACAGTTACTTAGGGAGCGACGCTTACTTAGGGACAACAGTTACTAGGGAACGACGCTTACTTAGGGACAACAGTTACTAGGGAGCGACGCTTACTTAGGGACAACAGTTACTTAGGGAGCGACGCTTACTTAGAGACAACAGTTACTAGGGAACGACGCTTACTTAGGGACAACAGTTACTAGGGAACGACGCTTACTTAGGGACAACAGTTACTAGGGAGCGACGCTTACTTAGGGACAACAGTTACTTAGGGAGCGACGCTTACTTAGGGACAACAGTTACTTAGGGAGCGACGCTTACTTAGGGACAACAGTTACTAGGGAGCGACGCTTACTTAGGGACAACAGTCACTTAGGGAGCGACGCTTACTTAGGGACAACAGTTACTAGGGCACGACGCTTACTTAGCGACAACAGTTACTAGGGAGCGACGCTTACTTAGGGACAACAGTTACTTAGGGAGCGACGCTTACTTAGGGACAACAGTTACTAGGGAACGACGCTTACTTAGGGACAACAGTTACTAGGGAACGACGCTTACTTAGGGACAACAGTTACTAGGGAGCGACGCTTACTTAGGGACAACAGTCACTTAGGGAGCGACGCTTACTTAGGGACAACAGTTACTTAGGGAGCGACGCTTACTTAGGGACAACAGTTACTAGGGAGCGACGCTTACTTAGGGACAACAGTTACTTAGGGAGCGACGCTTACTTAGGGACAACAGTTACTTAGGGAGCGACGCTTACTTAGGTACAACAGTTACTTAGGGAGCGACGCTTACTTAGGGACAACAGTTACTAGGGAACGACGCTTACTTAGGGACAACAGTTACTAGGGAGCGACGCTTACTTAGGGACAATAGTTACTTAGGGAGCGACGCTTACTTAGGGACAACAGTTACTAGGGAACGACGCTTACTTAGGGACAACAGTTACTAGGGAGCGACGCTTACTTAGGGACAACAGTTACTTAGGGAGCGACGCTTACTTAGGGACAACAGTTACTAGGGAACGACGCTTACTTAGGGACAACAGTTACTAGGGAACGACGCTTACTTAGGGACAACAGTTACTAGGGAGCGACGCTTACTTAGGGACAACAGTTACTTAGGGAGCGACGCTTACTTAGGGACAACAGTTACTTAGGTAGCGACGCTTACTTAGGGACAACAGTCACTAGGGAGCGACGCTTACTTAGGGACAACAGTTACTAGGGAGCGACGCTTACTTAGGGACAACAGTTACTAGGGAGCGACGCTTACTTAGGGACAACAGTTACTAGGGAGCGACGCTTACTTAGGGACAACTATTACTAGGGAGCGACGCTTACTTAGGGACAACAGTTACTTAGGGAGCGACGCTTACTTAGGGACAACAGTTACTAGGGAACGACGCTTACTTAGGGACAACAGTTACTAGGGAGCGACGCTTACTTAGGGACAACAGTTACTAGGGAACGACGCTTACTTAGGGACAACAGTTACTAGGGAGCGACGCTTACTTAGGGACAACAGTTACTAGGGAACGATGCTTACTTAGGGACAACAGTTACTAGGGAGCGACGCTTACTTAGGGACAACAGTCACTTAGGGAGCGACGCTTACTTAGGGACAACAGTTACTTAGGGAGCGACGCTTACTTAGGGACAACAGTCACTTAGGGAGCGACGCTTACTTAGGGACAACAGTTACTAGGGAGCGACGCTTACTTAGGGACAACAGTTACTAGGGAACGACGCTTACTTAGGGACAACAGTTACTAGGGAGCGACGCTTACTTAGGGACAACAGTTACTAGGGAGCGACGCTTACTTAGGGACAACAGTCACTTAGGGAGCGACGCTTACTTAGGGACAACAGTTACTTAGGGAGCGACGCTTACTTAGGGACAACAGTCACTTAGGGAGCGACGCTTACTTAGGGACAACAGTTACTAGGGAGCGACGCTTACTTAGGGACAACAGTTACTTAGGGAGCGACGCTTACTTAGGGACAACAGTTACTAGGGAACGACGCTTACTTAGGGACAACAGTTACTAGGGAACGACGCTTACTTAGGGACAACAGTTACTAGGGAACGACGCTTACTTAGGGACAACAGTTACTTAGGGAGCGACGCTTACTTAGGGACAACAGTTACTAGGGAACGACGCTTACTTAGGGACAACAGTTACTAGGGATCGACGCTTACTTAGGGACAACAGTTACTTAGGGAGCGACGCTTACTTAGGGACAACAGTCACTTAGGGAGCGACGCTTACTTAGGGACAACAGTTACTAGGGAGCGACGCTTACTTAGGGACAACAGTTACTTAGGGAGCGACGCTTACTTAGGGACAACAGTTACTAGGGAACGACGCTTACTTAGGGACAACAGTTACTAGGGAACGACGCTTACTTAGGGACAACAGTTACTAGGGAACGACGCTTACTTAGGGACAACAGTTACTTAGGGAGCGAAGCTTACTTAGGGACAACAGTTACTAGGGAGCGACGCTTACTTAGGGACAACAGTTACTTAGGGAGCGACGCTTACTTAGGGACAACAGTTACGTAGGGATCGACGCTTACTTAGGGACAACAGTTACTTAGGGAGCGACGCTTACTTAGGGACAACAGTTACTAGGTAACGACGCTTACTTAGGGACAACAGTTACTAGGGAGCGACGCTTACTTAGGGACAACAGTTACTTAGGGAGCGACGCTTACTTAGGGACAACAGTTACTAGGGAGCGACGCTTACTTAGGGACAACAGTTACTTAGGAAGCGACGCTTACTTAGGGACAACAGTTACTAGGGAACGACGTTACTTAGAGACAACAGTTACTAGGGAGCGACGCTTACTTAGGGACAACAGTTACTAGGGCGCGACGCTTACTTAGGGACAACAGTTACTTAGGGAGCGACGCTTACTTAGGGACAACAGTTACTAGGGAGCGACGCTTACTTAGGGACAACAGTTACTTAGGGAGCGACGCTTACTTAGGGACAACAGTTACTTAGGGAGCGACGCTTACTTAGGGACAACAGTTACTAGGGAACGACGCTTACTTAGGGACAACAGTTACTAGGGAGCGACGCTTACTTAGGGACAACAGTTACTAGGGAGCGACGCTTACTTAGGGACAACTGTTACTTAGGGAGCGACGCTTACTTAGGGACAACAGTTACTAGGGAACGACGCTTACTTAGGGACAACAGTTACTAGGGAGCGACGCTTACTTAGGGACAACAGTTACTAGGGAGCGACGCTTACTTAGGGACAACAGTTACTTAGGGAGCGACGCTTACTTAGGGACAACAGTTACTTAGGGAGCGACGCTTACTTAGGGACAACAGTTACTAGGGAACGACGGTTACTTAGGGACAACAGTTACTAGGGAGCGACGCTTACTTAGGGACAACAGTTACTAGGGAGCGACGCTTACTTAGGGACAACAGTTACTAGGGAACGACGCTTACTTAGGGACAACAGTTACTAGGGAGCGACGCTTACTTAGGGACAACAGTTACTAGGGAACGACGCTTACTTAGGGACAACAGTTACTAGGGAGCGACGCTTACTTAGGGACAACAGTTACTAGGGAACGACGCTTACTTAGGGACAACAGTTACTAGGGAGCGCCGCTTACTTAGGGACAACAGTTACTTAGGGAGCGACGCTTACTTAGGGACAACAGTTACTAGGGAACGACGCTTACTTAGGGACAACAGTTACTAGGGAGCGACGCTTACTTAGGGACAACAGTTACTTAGGGAGCGACGCTTACTTAGGGACAACAGTTACTAGGGAACGACGCTTACTTAGGGACAACAGTTACTAGGGAACGACGCTTACTTAGGGACAACAGTTACTAGGGAGCGACGCTTACTTAGGGACAACAGTCACTTAGGGAGCGACGCTTACTTAGGGACAACAGTTACTTAGGGAGCGACGCTTACTTAGGGACAACAGTTACTAGGGAGCGACGCTTACTTAGGGACAACAGTTACTTAGGGAGCGACGCTTACTTAGGGATAACAGTCACTTAGGGAGCGACGCTTACTTAGGGACAACAGTTACTAGGGAGCGACGCTTACTTAGGGACAACAGTTACTAGGGAACGACGCTTACTTAGGGACAACAGTTACTAGGGAGCGACGCTTACTTAGGGACAACAGTTACTTAGGGAGCGACGCTTACTTAGGGACAACAGTTACTTAGGGAGCGACGCTTACTTAGGGACAACAGTTACTTAGGGAGCGACGCTTACTTAGGGACAACAGTTACTAGGGAACGACGCTTACTTAGGGACAACAGTTACTAGGGAGCGACGCTTACTTAGGGACAACAGTTACTTAGGGAGCGACGCTTACTTAGGGACAACAGTTACTAGGGAACGACGCTTACTTAGGGACAACAGTTACTAGGGAGCGACGCTTACTTAGGGACAACAGTTACTAGGGAGCGACGCTTACTTAGGGACAACAGTTACTAGGGAGCGACGCTTACTTAGGGACAACAGTTACTAGGGAACGACGCTTACTTAGGGACAACAGTTACTAGGGAGCAACGCTTACTTAGGGAGCGACGCTTACTTAGGGACAACAGTTACTAGGGAACGACGCTTACTTAGGGACAACAGTTACTAGGGAACGACGCTTACTTAGGGACAACAGTTACTAGGGAGCGACGCTTACTTAGGGACAACAGTCACTTAGGGAGCGACGCTTACTTAGGGACAACAGTTACTTAGGGAGCGACGCTTACTTAGGGACAACAGTTACTAGGGAGCGACGCTTACTTAGGGACAACAGTTACTTAGGGAGCGACGCTTACTTAGGGACAACAGTTACTTAGGGAGCGACGCTTACTTAGGGACAACAGTTACTTAGGGAGCGACGCTTACTTAGGGACAACAGTTACTAGGGAGCGACGCTTACTTAGGGACAACAGTTACTTAGGGAGCGACGCTTACTTAGGGACAACAGTTACTTAGGGAGCGACGCTTACTTAGGGACAACAGTTACTAGGGAACGACGCTTACTTAGGGACAACAGTTACTAGGGAGCGACGCTTACTTAGGGACAACAGTTACTTAGGGAGCGACGCTTACTTAGGGACAACAGTTACTAGGGAACGACGCTTACTTAGGGACAACAGTTACTAGGGAGCGACGCTTACTTAGGGACAACAGTTACTTAGGGAGCGACGCTTAATTAGGGACAACAGTTACTAGGGAACGACGCTTACTTAGGGACAACAGTCACTAGGGAACGACGCTTACTTAGGGACAACAGTTACTAGGGAGCAACGCTTACTTAGGGACAACAGTTACTTAGGGAGCGACGCTTACTTAGGGACAACAGTTACTTAGGGAGCGACGCTTACTTAGGGACAACAGTCACTAGGGAGCGACGCTTACTTAGGGACAACAGTTACTAGGGAGCGACGCTTACTTAGGGACAACAGTTACTAGGGAGCGACGCTTACTTAGGGACAACAGTCACTTAGGGAGCGACGCTTACTTAGGGACAACAGTTACTTAGGGAGCGACGCTTACTTAGGGACAACAGTCACTTAGGGAGCGACGCTTACTTAGGGACAACAGTCACTTAGGGAGCGACGCTTACTTAGGGACAACAGTTACTTAGGGAGCGACGCTTACTTAGGGACAACAGTTACTAGGGAACGACGCTTACTTAGGGACAACAGTTACTAGGGAACGACGCTTACTTAGGGACAACAGTTACTAGGGAGCGACGCTTACTTAGGGACAACAGTTACTAGGGAGCGACGCTTACTTAGGGACAACAGTCACTTAGGGAGCGACGCTTACTTAGGGACAACGGTTACTTAGGGAGCGACGCTTACTTAGGGACAACAGTTACTTAGGGAGCGACGCTTACTTAGGGACAACAGTTACTAGGGAACGACGCTTACTTAGTGACAACAGTTACTAGGGAGCGACGCTTACTTAGGGACAACAGTTACTTAGGGAGCGACGCTTACTTAGGGACAACAGTTACTAGGGAACGACGCTTACTTAGGGACAACAGTTACTAGGGAACGACGCTTACTTAGGGACATCAGTTACTAGGGAACGACGCTTACTTAGGGACAACAGTTACTTAGGGAGCGACGCTTACTTAGGGACAACAGTTACTAGGGAACGACGCTTACTTAGGGACAACATTTACTAGGGAGCGACGCTTACTTAGGGACAACAGTTACTTAGGGAGCGACGCTTACTTAGGGACAACAGTTACCAGGGAACGACGCTTACTTAGGGACAACAGTTACTAGGGAGCGACGCTTACTTAGGGACAACAGTTACTAGGGAGCGACGCTTACTTAGGGACAACAGTTACTAGGGAGCGACGCTTACTTAGGGACAACAGTTACTAGGGGGCGACGCTTACTTAGGGACAACAGTTACTAGGGAGCGACGCTTACTTAGGGACAACAGTTACTTAGGGAACGACGCTTACTTAGGGACAACAGTTACTTAGGGAGCGACGCTTACTTAGGGACAACAGTTACTAGGGAGCGACGCTTACTTAGGGACAACAGTTACTAGGGAACGACGCTTACTTAGGGACAACAGTTACTTAGGGAGCGACGCTTACTTAGGGACAACAGTTACTAGGGAACGACGCTTACTTAGGGACAACAGTTACTAGGGAGCGACGCTTACTTAGGGACAACAGTTACTTAGGGAGCGACGCTTACTTAGGGACAACAGTTACTAGGGAGCGACGCTTACTTAGGGACAACAGTCACTTAGGGAGCGACGCTTACTTAGGGACAACAGTTACTTAGGGAGCGACGCTTACTTAGGGACAACAGTTACTAGGGAGCGACGCTTACTTAGGGACAACAGTCACTTAGGGAGCGACGCTTACTTAGGGACAACAGTTACTTAGGGAGCGACGCTTACTTAGGGACAACAGTTACTAGGGAGCGACGCTTACTTAGGGACAACAGTTACTTAGGGAGCGACGCTTACTTAGGGACAACAGTTACTAGGGAGCGACGCTTACTTAGGGACAACAGTCACTTAGGGAGCGACGCTTACTTAGGGACAACAGTTACTTAGGGAGCGACGCTTACTTAGGGACAACAGTTACTAGGGAGCGACGCTTACTTAGGGACAACAGTCACTTAGGGAGCGACGCTTACTTAGGGACAACAGTTACTTAGGGAGCGACGCTTACTTAGGGACAACAGTTACTAGGGAGCGACGCTTACTTAGGGACAACAGTCACTTAGGGAGCGACGCTTACTTAGGGACAACAGTTACTTAGGGAGCGACGCTTACTTAGGGACAACAGTTACTAGGGAGCGACGCTTACTTAGGGACAACAGTCACTTAGGGAGCGACGCTTACTTAGGGACAACAGTTACTAGGGAGCGACGCTTACTTAGGGACAACAGTTACTAAGGAGCGACGCTTACTTAGGGACAACAGTTCCTAGGGAGCGACGCTTACTTAGGGACAACGGTTACTTACGGAGCGACGCTTACTTAGGGACAACAGTTACTAGGGAGCGACGCTTACTTAGGGACAACAGTTACTAGGGAGCGACGCTTACTTAGGGACAACAATTACTAGGGAGCGACGCTTACTTAGGGACAACAGTCACTAGGGAGCGACGCTTACTTAGGGACAACAGTTACTAGGGAACGACGCTTACTTAGGGACAACAGTTACTTAAGGATCGACGCTTACTTAGGGACAACAGTTACTTAGGGAACGACGCTTACTTAGGGACAACAGTTACTTAGGGAGCGACGCTTACTTAGGGACAACAGTTACTAGGGAGCGACGCTTACTTAGGGACAACAGTTACTAGGGAACGACGCTTACTTAGGGACAACAGTCACTTAGGGAGCGACGCTTACTTAGGGACAACAGTTACTTAGGGAGCGACGACCACCGCCCTTTTCAAAGTTCATTAACCCTCGAGTCACTGGCGGGGGGTAAGCCCCCCCCCCCCCCCCCCCCTCTTAGGAATATTAGGAATATCTCAATAACTAATACAGATATCGACGTCAAACTGTCAGTACTTTTCCGGGCATAATTTTTACACCTTTTGTACAAAAATGAAGTAATTTCGTCGGAACTTTTGCGAGATATAGTGAATTTAGTGGCGTCACTAAACACGATTTTGACACAAAAATCAGCTAAAATTTGCCAGGCCGTCCAAATGCTACATTTAAAGCAAAATGCAACGAAATACGCTAACAGGTAGAAAATTCCAAGGGCTACAAACAAGCTATCTCGAAATTTCGTAAATATTGGTTTTTGACCCCAAACATTTCAAAAAAGAAGGAAAAATGCCCACAAAATCAAATTTCTCACATATATTTTTTTTTAACGGAATATATGTCAGATAACGACATATGGGCTACACTGTATTTACATATACATATAATGCCAGCACTGTATTTTTTAGATAAAACTGATATAGAAACATGCTTTTTTCATTTAGATTAATCAATTTCAAATTTTGACCTTCAGTGACCTGAACTTGACCTGAACTTGACACTAACTTCACGTAAATGAAGTCAGGTGGTAAAATGACTATCACTATCGAATTATACGCGTAAAAGCATCCATGAAACATGTGCTGCATGACTTTCGTAGATATTTTGTGTATAGTGACCTTTTGTGGCCTGACCTTGACCTTGATCTTTTCCAACAATCTCACTTTAGCTCATGTGGGATATGTATCATACCTTTGACGGCACTTTGGGTGATTATAGGCGCAATCGAAGGCATGGATGGCAAGTACTGTCCATAAACTCAAACACCTCGATTGTGACGCTTGACTTGACCGTGACCTGACATGTGACCTTAATTTGATTCTTTTTAAGGAAATAGTTCACCTTCAACATGGGTTTTGAACTGCAATAGCAGTTTTGTAGCCCGTGTTGAGAAATCCTTATCTGCAACTTTTCTTGGCTGAAAAGACTCCAGCCGAAGATATTTGACTTTTTGACGAAGGAATGCGGCGCATATATGATGTACCATACCGTCTGAAAGTGCCAGCACTGCCAGGGAGCATGCGCAGACCAATAACGCACACCGTAAAATTAATAATTTACGTCCTTCTGTCCTGAATAGGCGCGATGTCGGACCATTTTTGAAAAGAAAAAAAGAAACTGTATTACAAAATATAATAAAATCGTGTTCTAAAAAATGTTCCGAAGGTGAACTATTTCCTTTAAAGGAAATAGTTCACCTTCAACATGAGATTTTGAACTGAAATAGCAGTTTTGTAGCCCGTGTTGAGAAATCCTTATCTGCAACTTTTCTTGGCTGAAAAGACTCTCCAGCCGAAGATATTTGACTTTTTGGCGAAGGAATGCGGCGCATATATGATATACCGTACCGTCTGAGAGTGCCAGCACTACCAGGGCGCATGCGCAGACCAATAACGCACACCATAACATTAATAATTTTCGACCTTCTGTCCTGAATTGGCGCGATGTAGGACCATTTTTGAAAAGAAAAAAAGAAACTGTATTAAAAAATATAATAAAATCGTGTTCTGAAAAATTTCCGAAGGTGAACTATTTCCTTTAAGTGCGCGTTAGGTTTATCTCATTGAACGCTTTCGAATGCCGCCTTGTGCGTCCCGCTGCGATCATTGGTTCTGAAGATACCAGGGGGTTACCCCCTCCCCCCCCCCACACACACACACACACACACACACACACACACACACACACACACACACACACACACACACACACACACACACACACACACACACACACACACACACACACACACACACACACACACACACACACACACACACACACACACACACACACACACACACACACACACACCGAGTCGTGTTACAGAATATATCCCCGTGACTGCCGGGTTAACACTGTAGCATATATGCATGGACGCATGGTGTTATACAAGCGAAAGTATCCACCGCAATGGCGACGTGGCGCCCGCCAGGGCGTTTGTGTTGCGGAAGCGCACTGGGAAACACGGACGTCCTGGGTCTGGTCCCGTATTGCAGTGCTACCAGACACCAGTCCACTAGTCACAGCAGCACACGTGTCCGCCTCCAGTCCCCGCGTCCGTCCGCCTCCAGTCCGCGCGTCCGTCCGCCTCCAGTCCCCGCGTCCGTCCGCCTCCAGTCCGCGCGTCCGTCCGCCTCCAGTCCCCGCGTCCGTCCGCCTCCAGTCCGCGCGTCCGTCCGCCTCCAGTCCGCGCGTCCGTCCGCCTCCAGTCCGCGCGTCCGTCCGCCTCCAGTCCGCGCGTCCGTCCGCCTCCAGTCCCCGCGTCCGTCCGCCTCCAGTCCGCGCGTCCGTCCGCCTCCAGTCCCCGCGTCCGTCCGCCTCCAGTCCGCGCGTCCGTCCGCCTCCAGTCCCCGCGTCCGTCCGCCTCCAGTCCGCGCGTCCGTCCGCCTCCAGTCCCCGCGTCCGTCCGCCTCCAGTCCGCGCGTCCGTCCGCCTCCAGTCCCCGCGTCCGTCCGCCTCCAGTCCGCGCGTCCGTCCGCCTCCAGTCCCCGCGTCCGTCCGCTTCCAGTCCGCGCGTCCGTCCGCCTCCAGTCCCCGCGTCTGTCCGCCTCCAGTCCCCGCGTCCGTCCGCCTCCAGTCCCCGCGTCCGTCCGCCTCCAGTCCGCGCGTCCGTCCGCCTCCAGTCCCCGCGTCCGTCCGCCTCCAGTCCCCGCGTCCGTCCGCCTCCAGTCCCCGCGTCCGTCCGCCTCCAGTCCCCGCGTCCGTCCGCCTCCAGTCCCCACGTCCGTCCGCCTCCAGTCCCCGCGTCCGTCCGCCTCCAGTCCCCGCGTCCGCCGGACTCCCGACCCGCCGCGTCCCTGCGCGCCCCGGCCTCCCGCCAGTGCAGTGGCGGGTCACGTGAAACCCGACGTCGGGTCAGCCGTTACGGGCGGCGCCAGGCAGCCCGTAACATTTGGCCATGGGGATTCGCGCCTCGAAATGGAACTCGTCAATACACTGCAATAAAACTGGAATTTCAAACGGGTTCACATAGTCCATATACCGTGATACATTTAGAAGTTATGCGCAATAAATCAGCCAATTCACTAAATGCCTAGGACAATGGCTGCTTCAACAGCCGGCTATGTTGCATTCTGGCTGTTTGCAAATTTGCTGAATGTCCCACGCTCATACGGGCGGGCAGATTAAATGGAAACAACGGGGTGGATGTGGCTTTTGGGTATTATAACGGCAAACATGTTTTAATAGTTATAAATAAAACACTTATCTTAATAAATGAAGTCCGAATATTTTGATTGCATAGATTTCCGAGATTTATTAGTTACGAAAATAGTGCAACTATTTTAGCACGAAATTATATTAAATAGTAATCACGATTTGCCCACGCTAAGCAGAGCTGGATGTGCGGGACCTGACGCTAAGCAGAGCTGGCTGCGCGGCACCTGACGCTAAGCAGAAGCAGAGCTGGCTGCGCGGCACCTGACTAAGCAGAGCTGGCTGCGCGGGACCTGACGCTAAGCAGAGCTGGCTGCGCGGGACCTGACGCTAAGCAGAGCTGGCTGCGCGGGACCTGACCCCACCATGCGATCGTCCATGACCGGCTGGATTCATCTGACCTTGAACTCGGCCGCTACCACCGGCTTTTATATCATATCAGTGTTTTTATATTCCGATATTTCGACCCGCTCCAGTCGTGCCTTCGCTTCCTGCCTTCGAACACCGACCTCACTGCAGGGCTGGCACCCTTCGCAACTGTCCACAGCGGTAGTTTATTGCGCTCACGTCCAGTGAACTTATCACAAGCACTAACGGTCAACAGCTGGCCGTGTCGACTTCAGCAGCTACACAACCACCATCACAGCGCTCACCGCACACTCTCGGTACATTGAGGTATCACGAAGCCTCTCACTGCCGTGTAAGCCAGACCAGCTGGAACGAATAATTATGGCCGTTGGGGAGCTCCTTCCCTATGCAGTTCTTGTATCCATCGAGCAATCGGAAGACTATTTCCTGAAAAAGTGTGCCAAAGGATGTACGACGGGGATAGAAATGTGAAAGTGATTACCGATTCCAATGAGTAAAAACACAACATACCTAAAGCAAGCAAAACAACATCACTCCTACACCTAACACGAGAATAGTGTGCGGTGACGTCACTGGACCGTTGATTTCATACGATGTTAGAACGGTGCGTTATGCCTTTCAAGGGACAGAATTGAATGGGATGAGGCGTACATGTATGATTGTTTGTGAAGATTAAGGTGCTTTATGTTACTGAAGATAAACACCAGCAGAAGCGAAAAATGCCGACTCCCAGTCAATGGCTGGTAAGTTCAAACTTTCAACTGTCAAAAATTAACTCTCCGACAGGTAAAGACGGCTAAAACTTAGACCGTTTTACGCTCTCGACAAAGTGTTTCAAAATGGGCTTATAGAGTACAAAACCAGCACAATTTCCCAGTCTCCACGACCACATTAGAATCTGAGTGTGACGTGAGCACGATATCGTGAGAACGTCACATGCTTGCCCGGCCGGCGGATGAGCGCCGCCACTCGCTGAGGTGGCGCTACAGTCGCAGCGTCTCAAGAGACGTTAGTTAACACGGCGGCCACTAGACGTCGCTTCGGTCGCTGCGTGTCGTGCCCGCCTCTGACTCCGGGGGCTCGGGCGGCTCGGAGGACCCGGAGGGGACTCGGAGGACCCGGAGGGGGGCTCGGGCGGCTCGGAGTCCCCGGAGGGAGACTCGGGTGGCTCGCCCACCAGCCTGATGACCGTCTTTCCGCGGCTGTGGCCGTCCATCAGGTGGCGGAAGGCGGCCGGCAGCTGCTCGAACGGCGCCTCGTGATGTACCACAGGTCGGATCTGAATGTAGCACGGAACAGGGGCGCCGTCATAGTACAGTGTACAGCTGTTGGGTCTCACCACCGAGGCACAGGGGGAGTAGCGCGCGCGCACGCGCGCGCGCGACACACACACACACACCCACACCCACACCCACACCCACACCCACACCCACACCCCCACACACACACACACACACACACACACACACACACACACACACACACACACACACACACACACACACACCCGCACCCGCACCCGCACCCGCACCCGCACCCGCACCCGCACCCGCACCCGCACCCGCACCCGCACCCGCACCCGCACCCGCACCCGCACCCGCACCCGCACCCGCACCCGCACCCGCACCCGCACCCGCACCCGCACCCGCACGCACGCGCACGCGCACGCACACGCACACGCACACGCACACGCACACGCACACGCACACGCACACGCACACGCACACGCACACGCACACGCACACACACACACACGCACGCACGCAGTGCACGCAGTGCACGCACGCACACGCACACGCACACGCACACGCACACGCACACGCACACGCACGCACGCACGCACGCACGCACGCACGCACGCACGCACGCACGCACGCACGCACGCAGGCAGGCACGCACGCACGCACGAGAGCGAGAGCGAGAGCGAGAGCGAGAGCGAGAGCGAGAGCGAGAGCGAGAGCGAGAGCGAGAGCGAGAGCGAGAGCGAGAGCGAGAGCGAGAGCGAGAGCGAGAGCGAGAGCGAGAGCGAGAGCGAGACTCAGGCAAAATAGCTGTGTGCATGGTCACTGGTCAGATACAAATAGTCAAAATGCCTGTGGGAATAATCAAAACAAAAAGTAACTAAGAGGGGGCTAGTGTATGTCCGCCCATGTAGCTCAGTTGGGAGAGCGCTGGGCTTCTGACCTCACCAGCCCGTAGTGGCAGCCCGGGTTCGAGTCGCTTCGGCGCTCGCTATTTGCCCCTGACTGGGATGGCCTGTGGCCGGTGGCAGCGGTCGCACTCAAGGTCAGGTGACGTCAGAAGGCGGGCGGACCGTGTCCAGGTATGTCGGGTACGTACAACTTTCGCTTCTAAATTCTGCCGGACGCCAGGAATTGATTGATCGGGTGGTGGGGTCATGGCCTGCGCAATAAGCTATGCTTAGCACGGGGCTTGACCTCTGAAATCCATCCATTCAAAAACATTCGGACTAAATTTATAAAAAGTGTACAGTATTCAATTAAGTATAATGGTGCTATGCAAGACAGCGGGTTTTCTTATAAGCATTCAGTCCGATTGGTTACAGCAATGGTGACAAAGGAGTTGGTCTTGTTATCAAACTTGCCTTCCCATCATCCACAAGGTCTCTTATTTGGCCCAGAGCACATCCATTTGGCATGAAGAAAGCCCATCTGCAACGAAGGTAGGTAAAACATACCAGTTAGAACAAAATCCAAGGCGCACACATCATCGCCTCTCTTGTTTTCGGTAGACTTGTTCTTTATAACAAGGCCAGTAACGCGGCTCGCAAAGTCATATAGAAGAAATACAATGCGACGTGAGATTATCGAATATAAGATCGGCTCACTGTTAGACAGAAAACGACCAGTAGTCATCAGCTCCCATACACTAACCGATGTCAGTTGTTCTTCCCATATAGCCATGCTTCTACAGCCTACACCTACCATATAGACAGTTCTCATAGATACCAATTTAGGGTCACAATGTGGCGATACTATGTTCGCTGACCAGTGACTGCGGCCCTGGCTGTGACTGTGTCTGACCTGTGACTGACCTGTGACTGTGTCTGACCTGTGACTGTATCTGACCTGTGACTGTGTCTGACCTGTGACTGTGTCTGACCTGTGACTGTGTCTGACCTGTGACTGACCTGTGACTGTGTCTGACCTGTGACTGCATCTGACCTGTGACTGTGTCTGACCTGTGACTGTGTCTGACATGTGACTGTGTCTGACCTGTGACTGTGTCTGACCTGTGACTGTGTCTGACCTGTGACTGTGTTTGACCTGTGACTGTGTCTGACCTGTGACTGTTTCTGACCTGTGACTGTGTCTGACCTGTGTCTGACCTGTGTCTGACCTGTGACTGTGTCTGACCTGTGACTGTGTGTGACCTGACTGTCTGACCTGTGACTGTGTCTGACCTGTGACTGTGTCTGACCTGTGACTGTGGCTGACCTGTGAATGTGTCTGACATGTGACTGTATCTGACCTGTGACGTGTCTGACCTGTGTCTAACCTGTGACTGTGTCTGACCTGTGACTGTATCTTACCTGTGACTGTGTCTGAACTGTGTCTAACCTGTGACTGTGTCTGACCTGTGACTGTGTCTGACATGTGACTGTATCTGACATGTGACTGTGTCTGACCTGTGACTGTGTCTGACCTGTGACTGTGACTGACCTGTGACTGTGTCTAGCATGTGACTGTGTCTGACCTGTGACTGTGTCTGACCTGTGACTGTGTCTGACCTGTGACTGTGTCTGACCTGTGACTGTGTCTGACCTGTGCCTGACCTGTGTCTGACCTGTGACTGTGTCTGACCTGTGCCTGACCTGTGTCTGACCTGTGACTGTGCCTGACCTGTGACTGTGTCTGACCTGTGACTGTGTCAGACCTGTGACTGTGTCTGACCTGTGACTGTGTTTGACCTGTGACTGTGTCTGAACTGTGTCTGTGTCTGACCTGTGACTGTGTCTGACCTGTGACTGTGTCTGACCTGTGACTGTGACTGACCTGTGACTGTGTCTAGCATGTGACTGTGTCTGACCTGTGACTGTGTCTGACCTGTGACTGTGTCAGACCTGTGACTGTGTCTGACCTGTGACTGTGTCTGACCTGTGACTGTGTCTGACCTGTGACTGTGTCTGACCTGTGACTGTGTCTGACCTGTGACTGTGTCTGACCTGTGTCTGTGTCTGACCTGTGAATGTGTCTGACCTGTGACTGTGTCTGATCTGTGACTGTGTCTGACATGTGTCTGTGTCTGACCTGTGACTGTGTCTGACCTGTGCCTGACCTGTGTCTGACCTGTGACTGTGCCTGACCTGTGACTGTGTCTGATCTGTGACTGTGTCTGACATGTGTCTGTGTCTGACCTGTGACTGTGTCTGACCTGTGACTGTGTCTGACCTGTGACTGTGTCTGAAATGTGACTGTGTCTGACCTGTGTCTGTGTCTGACCTGTGACTGTGTCTGACCTGTGGCTGTGTCTGACCTGTGACTGTGTCTGACATGTGTCTGACCTGTGTCTGATCTGTGACTGTGTCTGACCTGTCACTGTGTCTGACCTGTGTCTGACCTGTGACTGTGTCTGACATGTGACTGTGTCTGACCTGTGACTGTGTCTGACCTGTGACTGTGTCTGACCTGTCACTGTGTCTGACCTGTGTCTGACCTGTGACTGTGTCTGACATGTGACTGTGTCTGACCTGTGACTGTGTCTGACCTGTGACTGTGTCTGACCTGTGAATGTGTCTGACCTGTGACTGTGTCTGACCTGTGACTGTGTCTGACCTGTGAATGTGTCGGACCTGTGACTTTGTCTGACATGTGACTGTGTCTGACCTGTGACTGTGTCTGAAATGTGACAGACCTGTGACTGTGTCTGACCTGTGACTGTGTCTGACCTGTGTCTGATCTGTGACTGTGTCTGACCTGTCACTGTGTCTGACCTGTGTCTGACCTGTGACTGTGTCTGACATGTGACTGTGTCTGACCTGTGACTGTGTCTGACCTGTCACTGTGTCTGACCTGTGTCTGACCTGTGACTGTGTCTGACCTGTGACTGTGTCTGACCTGTGACTGTGTCTGACCTGTGTCTGTGTCTGTGTCTGTGTCTGTGTCTGTGTCTGTGTCTGTGTCTGTGTCTGTGTCTGACATGTGACTGTGTCTGACCTGTGACTGTGTCTGACCTGTGACTGTGACTGACCTGTGACTGTGTCTGACCTGTGACTGTGTCTGACCTGTGTCTGTGTCTGACCTGTGACTGTGTCAGACCTGTGACTGTGTCTGACCTGTGATTGACCTGTGACTGTGTCTGACCTGTGACTGTGTCTGACCTGTGACTGTGTCTGGCCTGTGACTGTGTCTGACCTGTGTCTGTGACTGACCTGTGACTGTGTCTGACCTGTGACTGTGACTGACCTGTGACTGTGTCTGACCTGTATCTGTGTCTGACCTGTGACTGTGTCTGACCTGTGACTTTGTCTGACCTGTGACTGTGTCTGACCTGTGACTGTGTCTGACCTGTGTCTGTGTCTGACCTGTGACTGTGTCTGACATGTGACTGTATCTGACATGTGACTGTGTCTGACCTGTGACTGTGTCTGACCTGTGACTGTGACTGTGACTGACCTGTGACTGTGTCTAGCATGTGACTGTGTCTGACCTGTGACTGTGTCTGACCTGTGACTGTGACTGACCTGTGACTGTGTCTAGCATGTGACTGTGTCTGACCTGTGACTGTGTCTGACCTGTGACTGTGTCTGACCTGTGGCTGTGTCTGACCTGTGACTGTGTCTGACCTGTGACTGTGTCTGACCTGTGACTGTGACTGACCTGTGACTGTGTCTGACCTGTGACTGTGTCTGACATGTGTCTGTGTCTGACCTGTGACTGTGTCTGACCTGTGTCTGTGTCTGACCTGTGACTGTGTCTGACCTGTGACTGTGTCTGACCTGTGATTGACCTGTGACTGTGTCTGACCTGTGACTGTGTCTGACCTGTGACTGTGTCTGGCCTGTGAATGTGTCTGACCTGTGGCTGTGACTGACCTGTGACTGTGTCTGATCTGTGACTGTGACTGACCTGTGACTGTGTCTGACCTGTGTCTGTGTCTGACCTGTGACTGTGTCTGACCTGTGACTGTGTCTGACCTGTAACTGTGTCTGACCTGTGACTGTGTCTGACCTGTGACTGTGTCTGACCTGTGTCTGTGTCTGACCTGTGACTGTGTCTGACCTGTAACTGTGTCTGACCTGTGACTGTGTCTGACCTGTGACTGTGTCTGACCTGTGTCTGTGTCTGACCTGTGACTGTGACTGACCTGTGACTGTGTCTGACATGTGACTGTGTCTGACCTGTGGCTGTGTCTGACCTGTGACTGTGTCTGACCTGTGTCTGACATGTGACTGTGTCTGACCTGTGACTGTGTCTGACCTGTGACTGTGTCTGACCTGTGACTGTGTCTGACCTGTGACTGTGTCTGACCTGTGACTGTGTCTGACCTGTGACTGTTTCTGACCTGTGACTGTGTCTGACCTGTGACTGTGTCTGACCTGTGACTGTGTCTGACCTGTGTCTGTGACTGACCTGTGACTGTGTCTGACCTGTGACTGTGACTGACCTGTGACTGTGTCTGACCTGTGACTGTGTCTGAAATGTGACTGTGTCTGAACTGTGTCTGTGACTGACCTGTGACTGTGTCTGGTCTGTGTCTAACCTGTGACTGTGTCTGACCTGTGTCTGTGTCTGACCTGTGACTGTGTCTGACCTGTGACTGTGTCTGACTTGTGACTGTGTCTGACCTGTGACTGTGTCTGACCTGTGACTGTGTCTGACCTGTGACTGTGTCTGACCTGTGTCTGTGTCTGACCTGTGACTGTGACTGACCTGTGACTGTGTCTGACCTGTGACTGTGTCTGACCTGTGACTGTGTCTGACCTGTGTCTGTGACTGTGTCTGACCTGTGTATGTGACTGACCTGTGACTGTGCCTGACCTGTGACTGTGACTGACCTGTGACTGTGTCTGACCTGTGACTGTGTCTGACCTGTGACTGTGTCTGACCTGTGACTGTGTCTGACCTGTGTCTGTGACTGACCTGTGACTGTGTCTGACTTGTGTCTGACCTGTGACTGTGTCTGACCTGTGACTGTGTCTGACCTGTCCCTGTGTCTGACCTGTGACTGTGACTGTGCCTGACCTGTGACTGTGTCTGTGTCTGACCTGTGACTGTGTCTGACCTGTGTCTGTGTCTGACCTGTGTATGTGTCTGACCTGTGACTGTGTCTGGCCTGTGACTGTGTCTGACCTGTGACTGTGTCTGACCTGTGACTGCGACCCTGACTGTGACTGTGTCTGACCCGTGTCTGACCTGTGACTGTCTGGCCTGTGACTGTGTCTGACCTGTGTCTGTGTCTGACCTGTGACTGTGTCTGACCTGTGTCTGTGTCTGACCTGTGACTGTGTCTGACCTGTGTCTGTGTCTGACCTGTGACTGTGTCTGACCTGTGACTGTGTCTGACCTGTGACTGTGTCTGACATGTGTATGTGTCTGACCTGTGACTGTGTCTGACCTGTGACTGCGACCCTGGCTGTGACTGTGTCTGACCTGTGACTGTGTCTGACCTGTGTCTGACCTGTGACTGTGTCTGACCTGTGACTGCGACCCTGGCTGTGACTATGTCTGACCTGTGACTGTGTCTGACCTGTGTCTGTGTCTGACCTGTGACTGTGTCTGACCTGTGACTGTGTCTGGCCTGTGACTGTGTCTGACCTGTGACTGTGTCTGACCTGTGACTGTGTCTGACCTGTGACTGCGACCCTGACTGTGACTGTGTCTGACCTGTGACTGTGTCTGACCTGTGTCTGTGTCTGACCTGTGACTGTGTCTGACCTGTGACTGTGTCTGACCTGTGTCTGTGTCTGACCTGTGACTGTGTCTGACCTGTGACTGCGACCCTGGCTGTGACTGTATCTGACCTGTGACTGTGTCTGACCTGTGACTGTGTCTGACCTGTGACTGTGTCTGACCTGTGACTGTGTCTGACCTGTGACTGTGTCTGACCTGTGACTGTGTCTGACCTGTGACTGTGTCTGACCTGTGACTGTGTCTGACCTGTGACTGTGTCTGACCTGTGTCTGTGACTGTGTCTGACCTGTGACTGTGTCTGACCTGTGTCTGTGTCTGACCTGTGACTGTGTCTGACCTGTGACTGTGTCTGACCTGTGACTGTGTCTGACCTGTGACTGTGTCTGACCTGTGGCTGTGACTGTGTCTGACCTGTGTCTGACCTGTGACTGTGTCTGATCTGTGACTGTGTCTGACCTGTGACTGTGTCTGACCTGTGACTGTGTCTGACCTGTGACTGTGTCTGACCTGTGACTGTGTCTGACCTGTGACTGTGTCTGACCTGTGACTGTGTCTGACCTGTGACTGTGTCTGACCTGTGACTGTGTCTGACCTGTGACTGTGTCTGACCTGTGTCTGTGTCTGACCTGTGACTGTGTCTGACCTGTGGCTGTGTCTGACCTGTGACTGTGTCTGACCTGTGACTGTGTCTGACCTGTGGCTGTGTCTGACCTGTGACTGTGTCTGACCTGTGACTGTGTCTGACCCGTGACTGTGTCTGACCTGTGACTGTGTCTGACCTGTGACTGTGTCTGACCTGTGACTGTGTCTGACCTGTGACTGTGTCTGACCTGTGACTGTGTCTGACCTGTGACTGTGTCTGACCTGTGACTGTGTCTGACCTGTGACTGTGTCTGACCTGTGACTGTGTCTGACCTGTGACTGTGTCTGACCTGTGACTGACCTGTGACTGTCTGACCTGTGACTGTGTCTGACCTGTGACTGACCTGTGTCTGACCTGTGACTGTGTCTGATCTGTGACTGTGTCTGACCTGTGACTGTCTGACCTGTGACTGTGTCTGACCTGTGACTGTGTCTGACCTGTGACTGTGTCTGACCTGTGACTGTGTCTGACCTGTGACTGACCTGTGTCTGACCTGTGACTGTGTCTGACATGTGACTGTGTCTGACCTGTGACTGTATCTGACATGTGACTGTGTCTGACCTGTGACTGTGTCTGACCTGTGACTGTGTCTGACATGTGACTGTGTCTGACCTGTGACTGTGTCTGACCTGTGACTGTGTCTGACCTGTGGCTGTGTCTGACCTGTGACTGTGTCTGACCTGTGACTGTGTCTGACCTGTGACTGTGTCTGACCTGTGACTGTGTCTGACCTGTGACTGTGTCTGACCTGTGACTGTGTCTGACCTGTGACTGTGTCTGACCTGTGATTGACCTGTGACTGTGTCTGACCTGTGACTGTGTCTGACCTGTGACTGTGTCTGACCTGTGTCTGTGACTGTGTCTGACCTGTGACTGTGTCTGACCTGTGACTGTGTCTGACCTGTGACTGTGTCTGACCTGTGACTGTGTCTGACCTGTTACTGTGTCTGACCTGTGACTGTGTCTGACCTGTGACTGTGTCTGACCTGTGACTGTGTCTGACCTGTGACTGTGTCTGACCTGTGACTGTGTCTGACCTGTGACTGTGTCTGACCTGTGACTGTGTCTGACCTGTGACTGTGTCTGACCTGTGACTGTGTCTGACCTGTGACTGTGTCTGACCTGTGACTGTGTCTGACCTGTGACTGTGTCTGACCTGTGACTGTGTCTGACCTGTGACTGTGTCCGACCTGTGACTGTGTCTGACCTGTGACTGTGTCTGACCTGTGACTGTGTCTGACCTGTGACTGTGTCTGACCTGTGACTGTGTCTGACCTGTGACTGTGTCTGACCTGTGACTGTGTCTGACCTGTGACTGTGTCTGACCTGTGACTGTGTCTGACCTGTGACTGTGTCTGACCTGTGACTGTGTCTGACCTGTGACTGTGTCTGACCTGTGACTGTGTCTGACCTGTGACTGTGTCTGACCTGTGACTGTGTCTGACCTGTGACTGTGTCTGACCTGTGACTGTGTCTGACCTGTGACTGTGTCTGACCTGTGACTGTGTCTGACCTGTGACTGTGTCTGACCTGTGACTGTGTCTGACCTGTGACTGTGTCTGACCTGTGACTGTGTCTGACCTGTGGCTGTGTCTGACCTGTGACTGTGTCTGACCTGTGACTGTGTCTGACCTGTGACTGTGTCTGACCTGTGACTGTGTCTGACCTGTGACTGTGTCTGACCTGTGACTGTGTCTGACCTGTGACTGTGTCTGACCTGTGACTGTGTCTGACCTGTGACTGTGTCTGACCTGTGACTGTGTCTGACCTGTGACTGTGTCTGACCTGTGACTGTGTCTGACCTGTGACTGTGTCTGACCTGTGACTGTGTCTGACCTGTGACTGTGTCTGACCTGTGACTGTGTCTGACCTGTGACTGTGTCTGACCTGTGGCTGTGTCTGACCTGTGACTGTGTCTGACCTGTGACTGTGTCTGACCTGTGACTGTGTCTGACCTGTGACTGTGTCTGACCTGTGACTGTGTCTGACCTGTGACTGTGTCTGACCTGTGACTGACCTGTGACTGTGTCTGGCCTGTGACTGTGTCTGACCTGTGACTGTGTCTGACCTGTGACTGTGTCTGACCTGTGACTGTGTCTGACCTGTGACTGTGTCTGACCTGTGACTGTGTCTGACCTGTGACTGTGTCTGACCTGTGACTGTGTCTGACCTGTGACTGTGTCTGACCTGTGACTGTGTCTGACCTGTGACTGTGTCTGACCTGTGACTGTGTCTGACCTGTGACTGTGTCTGACCTGTGACTGTGTCTGACCTGTGACTGTGTCTGACATGTGACTGTGTCTGACCTGTGACTGTGTCTGGCCTGTGACTGTGTTTGACCTGTGACTGTGTCTGACCTGTGACTGCGACCTTGGTTGTGACTAATGATGTTGCGCTGGATCAGCTCGGTCAGGTTCTTCAAACCGCCGGCCACCAGTCCTGCGTCGTCGACGTTTCGCAGCAGCGGCGGTGACAGCGTCACGTACTTGCTATACGTCCACGCCTTCAGCAGCGGAATGTGACGCTCGCCGTGACCGCCGCTGCAGTCCAGGATTACATCGTACCTGCCGGGCCGGGAGGCAGGTCAGATGTCAGATGTCAGATGTCAGATGTCAGATGTCAGGTCAGATGTCAGGTCAGATGTCAGGTCAGATGTCAAGTCAGCTGTCAGGTCAGCTGTCAGGTCAGATGTCAGGTCAGATGTCAGGTAAGATGTCGGGTCAGATGTCAGGTCAGATGTCAGGTCAGATGACAGGTCAGATGTCAGGTCAGATGTCAGGTCAGATGTCAGGTCAGATGTCAGGTCAGATGTCAGGTCAGATGTCAGGCCAGATGTCAGGCCAGATGTCAGGTCCGATGTCAGGTCCGATGTCAGGTCCGATGTCAGGTCAGATGTCAGGTCAGATGTCAGGTCAGATGTCAGGTCAGATGTCAGGTCAGATGTCAGGTCAGATGTCAGGTCAGGGTCACGTCGTACCTGCCGGGCCGGGAGACAGGTCAGATGACAGGTCAGATGTCAGGTCAGCTGTCAGGTCAGCTGTCAGGTCAGCTGTCAGGTCAGCTGTCAGGTCAGATGTCAGGTCAGATGTCAGGTCAGGGTCACGTCGTACCTGCCGGGCCGGGAGACAGGTCAGATGTCAGGTCAGATGTCAGGTCAGCTGTCATGTCAGCTGTCAGGTCAGCTGTCATGTCAGCTGTCAGGTCAGCTGTCAGGTCAGCTGTCAGGTCAGATGTCAGGTCAGATGTCAGGTCAGATGTCAGGTCAGATGTCAGGGCAGGGTCACGTCGTACCTGCCGGGCCGGGAGACAGGTCGGCTGTCAACTGCCAGGTCAGCACCACATTGTAGATCAGGATCACTTCAGACAACAGTGTGCGACTTGTGCTCCGTCACGTGGACGGCCTGTGTAGCCGCCGCCGTACGAGACTCACCCTCGCATCAGACTGAGGTGCTGCTCCGCCTCGGCTGACGTGTAGTCGATCACCACATGAGCGCCCAGCGACTCCACCAGACCAACGGCGTCCGTGGCGCAGGTGGCCGTCACCTGCCCGAACGTCACACTTCACCGTGTCAGCGTCACAGCATGAACGTCGCCACATCACATGAAACCACGTCAGTCACCGCAGCACGTCACCACGTCACGTCACTGTCACCACGTCACGTCACGTCACTGTCACCACGTCACTGTCAACACCACGGCACATGTCACCGCAACACGTCACCGAAAACACGTCACACACCGCAGTACCCGACGTCCAAACGTCATCACAGAGGCCTTACACGTCATGACATCACACACCGCAGCGTCAAACGTCACCACATCACGACACACCGTGTGGCAACACACATCACATCTCGCACGTCACCCCATTCTACGTAATTGCGTCGCACATCAATACATCACAAATCCTTCGCACCAGCTGGCCGAGCCAGTGCGGTGGCTGCCCCCCGGCCCGGGCCGTACCTCGCAGCCCCAGGCTTTCAGCAGCTGTACGGCCAGCGTCCCGACTCCTCCCGCCGCCCCGCAGACGAGGACCCGCCGCTGCCGCCGGCGAGCCTCGCTGCTCAGCTCCGCCGTCACCACCAGCGCCGACCAGGCTGTGGCCGACACGTACGGCAGCGAGGCCGCCTCCACATGAGACAGACAGCGCGGCTTCAGAGACACCTGTCGGACAGTGGGCGAACTAACGTCAGGTCAGGGTCAGAGACACCTGTCGGCAGTAAGTGGAACTAGTCTCAGGACAGGCTGTTTCCTGGTGCGATGAGAACATGCGGCTTTGCAGTACGGGTCAACGTTGATACAGGGCAATGTAGATACCTGTCTATTATACCTACCTAATATACCTACCGTACCTCACCACCCCATACCTAATGCAAAGCCGACCCCAAAAATACACCACCCCACCCCAAAAATACGTAGAAATTCGTAGATACATGAATGTATCATGCAGCCAGGACACAGGGCAAACAGGGCCACGTGCGTAGCAACAGCGGACACCTGCCCACTGTCCAGCACCACAGCACGTTCCCTCCGCCCCACACCACCTCCCTCTGTGACCGCCACCCATCCCGTCCTCCTGTGACCGCCACCCCATCACGTCCTCATGTGACCGCCACCCCATCCCGTCCTCCTGTGACCGCCACCCATCCCGTCCTCCTGTGACCGCCACCCCATCCCGTCCTCCTGTGACCGCCGCCCCGTCCTCATGTGACCGCCACCCCACCCCATCCTGATGTGACCGCCACCCCATTCCGTCCTCCTGTGACCGCCACCCATCCCGTCCTCCTGTGACCGCCACCCCATCCCGTCCTCCTGTGACCGCCACCCCATCCCGTCCTCCTGTGACCGCCACCCCATCCCGTCCTCCTGTGACCGCCACCCCATCCCGTCCTCCTGTGACCGCCACACCATCCCGTCCTCCTGTGACCGCCACCCCATCCCGTCCTCCTGTGACCGCCGCCCCGTCCTCATGTGACCGCCACCCCACCCCATCCTGATGTGACCGCCACCCCATTCCGTCCTCCTGTGACCGCCACCCATCCCGTCCTCCTGTGACCGCCACACCATCCCGTCCTCCTGTGACCGCCACCCCATCCCGTCCTCATGTGACCGCCACCCCATCCCGTCCTCCTGTGACCGCCACCCCATCCCGTCCTCATGTGACCGCCACCCCATCCCGTCCTCCTGTGACCGCCACCCCATCCCGTCCTCCTGTGACCGCCACACCATCCCGTCCTCCTGTGACCGCCACACCATCCCGTCCTCATGTGACCGCCACCCCATCCTCCTGTGACCGCCACACCATCCCGTCCTCCTGTGACCGCCACACCATCCCGTCCTCCTGTGACCGCCACACCATCCCGTCCTCATGTGACCGCCACCCCATCCTCCTGTGACCGCCACACCATCCCGTCCTCCTGTGACCGCCACCCCATCCCGTCCTCCTGTGACCGCCACACCATCCCGTCCTCCTGTGACCGCCACCCCATCCCGTCCTCCTGTGACCGCCACACCATCCCGTCCTCCTGTGACCGCCACCCCATCCTCCTGTGACTGCCACACCATCCCGTCCTCCTGTGACCGCCACCCCATCCCGTCCTCCTGTGACCGCCACACCATCCCGTCCTCCTGTGACCGCCACACCATCCCGTCCTCCTGTGACCGCCACCCCACCCCATCCTGATGTGACCGCCACCCCATCCCGTCCTCCTGTGACCGCCACACCATCCCGTCCTCCTGTGACCGCCACCCCACCCCGTCCTCCTGTGACCGCCACACCATCCCGTCCTCCTGTGACCGCCACACCATCCCGTCCTCCTGTGACCGCCACACCATCCTCCTGTGACCGCCACACCATCCCGTCCTCCTGTGACCGCCACCCCATCCCGTCCTCCTGTGACCGCAACACCATCCCGTCCTCCTGTGACCGCCACACCATCCCGTCCTCCTGTGACCGCCACACCATCCTCCTGTGACCGCCACACCATCCCGTCCTCCTGTGACCGCCACCCCATCCTCCTGTGACCGCCACACCATCCCGTCCTCCTGTGACCGCCACACCATCCCGTCCTCCTGTGACCGCCACACCATCCCGTCCTCCTGTGACCGCCACACCATCCCGTCCTCCTGTGACCGCCACACCATCCTCCTGTGACCGCCACACCATCCCGTCCTCATGTGACCGCCACCCCATCCCGTCCTCCTGTGACCGCCACACCATCCCGTCCTCCTGTGACCGCCACACCATCCCGTCCTCCTGTGACCGCCACACCATCCTCCTGTGACCGCCACACCATCCCGTCCTCCTGTGACCGCCACCCCATCCTCCTGTGACCGCCACACCATCCCGTCCTCCTGTGACCGCCACCCCATCCCGTCCTCCTGTGACCGCCACACCATCCCGTCCTCCTGTGACCGCCACACCATCCCGTCCTCCTGTAACCGCCACCCCACCCCATCCTGATGTGACCGTCACCCCATCCCGTCCTCCTGTGACCGCCACACCATCCCGTCCTCCTGTGACCGCCACCCCATCCCGTCCTCCTGTGACCGCCACACCATCCCGTCCTCCTGTGACCGCCACACCATCCCGTCCTCCTGTGACCGCCACACCATCCCGTCCTCCTGTGACCGCCACACCATCCCGTCCTCCTGTGACCGCCACCCCATCCTCCTGTGACCGCCACACCATCCAATCCTCCTGTGACCGCCACACCATCCCGTCCTCCTGTGACCGCCACCCCATCCCGTCCTCCTGTGACCGCCACACCATCCCGTCCTCCTGTGACCGCCACACCATCCCGTCCGCCTGTGACCGCCACACCATCCTCCTGTGACCGCCACACCATCCCGTCCTCCTGTGACCGCCACACCATCCTCCTGTGACCGCCACACCATCCCGTCCTCCTGTGACCGCCACCCCATCCCGTCCTCCTGTGACCGCCACACCATCCCGTCCTCCTGTGACCGCCACACCATCCCGTCCTCCTGTGACCGCCACCCCACCCCATCCTGATGTGACCGCCACCCCATCCCGTCCTCCTGTGACCGCCACACCATCCCGTCCTCCTGTGACCGCCACACCATCCCGTCCTCCTGTGACCGCCACCCCATCCCGTCCTCCTGTGACCGCCACCCCATCCCGTCCTCCTGTGACCGCCGCCCCGTCCTCATGTGACCGCCACCCATCCCGTCCTCCTGTGACCGCCACCCCATCCCGTCCTCCTGTGACCGCCGCCCCGTCCTCATGTGACCGCCACCCATCCCGTCCTCCTGTGACCGCCACCCATCCCGTCCTCCTGTGACCGCCACCCCATCCCGTCCTCCTGTGACCGCCACCCATCCCGTCCTCCTGTGACCACCACACCATCCCGTCCTCCTGTGACCGCCACCCCATTCCGTCCTCCTGTGACCGCCACCCATCCCGTCTTCCTGTGACCGCCACCCCATCCCGTCCTCCTGTGACCGCCACCCCATCCCGTCCTCCTGTGACCGCCACCCCATCCCGTCCTCCTGTGACCGCCACCCCATCCCGTCCTCCTGTGACCGCCACACCATCCCGTCCTCCTGTGACCGCCGCCCCGTCCTCATGTGACCGCCACCCCATTCCGTCCTCCTGTGACCGCCACCCATCCCGTCCTCCTGTGACCGCCACCCCATCCCGTCCTCCTGTGACCGCCACCCCATCCCGTCCTCCTGTGACCGCCACCCATCCCGTCCTCCTGTGACCGCCATCCCATCCCGTCCTCCTGTGACCGCCACCCCATCCCGTCCACCTGTGACCGCCACACCATCCTCCTGTGACCGCCACCCCATCCCGTCCTCCTGTGACCGCCACACCATCCCGTCCTCCTGTGACCGCCACACCATCCTCCTGTGACCGCCACCCCATCCCGTCCACCTGTGACCGCCACACCATCCTCCTGTGACCGCCACACCATCCCGTCCTCCTGTGACCGCCACACCATCCCGTCCTCCTGTGACCGCCACCCCATCCCGTCCTCCTGTGACCGCCACCCCATCCTCCTGTGACCGCCACACCATCCCGTCCTCCTGTGACCGCCACACCATCCCGTCCTCCTGTGACCGCCACACCATCCTCCTGTGACCGCCACCCCATCCCGTCCTCCTGTGACCGCCACCCCATCCCGTCCTCCTGTGACCGCCACACCATCCCGTCCTCCTGTGACCGCCACACCATCCTCCTGTGACCGCCACCCCATCCCGTCCTCCTGTGACCGCCACCCCATCCCGTCCTCCTGTGACCGCCACCCCATCCCGTCCTCCTGTGCCCGCCTCCCCATCCCGTCCTCCTGTGACCGCCGCCCCGTCCTCCTGTGACCGCCACCCCATCCCGTCCTCCTGTGACCGCCACCCCATCCCGTCCTCATGTGACCGCCACCCCATCCCGTCCTCATGTGACCGCCACCCCATCCCGTCCTCCTGTGACCGCCACACCATCCCGTCCTCCTGTGACCGCCACACCATCCCGTCCTCCTGTGACCGCCACCCCATCCCGTCCTCCTGTGACCGCCGCCCCATCCCGTCCTCCTGTGACCGCCACCCCATCCCGTCCTCCTGTGACCGCCACCCCATCCCGTCCTCCTGTGACCGCCACTCACGCTGCCGGCGGCTGCGGTGACGAACTCTGCGTAGGTGCCCTGCCGCTGGGGGCCGAGCGCGGCCCACACCTGGTCTCCAGGCCGGAACTGACTGACCCGGCCGCCGACGGCCACCACCTCGCCAGACACGTCCCGGCCGAGGGTGAGAGGGAACTCGAGCGTGCCGCTCGCCCGGCGCATCAGGTTCACGGCCGTGCTGCCATAACCACCTGCAGTGGCGCACGGGAGGAGGGGCTGTCATAGTCTGAGGTCATAACCACCTACAGTGGCGCACGGGAGGGGGGCGGTCATAGTCTGAGGTCATAACCACCTGCAGTGGCGCACGGGAGGAGGGGCTGTCATAGTCTGAGGTCATAACCACCTACAGTGGCGCACGGGAGGGGGGGCGGTCATAGTCTGAGGTCATAACCACCTACAGTGGCGCACGGGAGGGGGGCTGTCATAGTCTGAGGTCATAACCACCTACAGTGGCGCACGGGAGGGGGGCTGTCATAGTCTGAGGTCATAACCACCTACAGTGGCGCACGGGAGGGGGGATGTCATAGTCTGAGGTCATAACCACCTACAGTGGCGCACGGGAGGGGGGCTGTCATAGTCTGAGGTCATAACCACCTGCAGTGGCGCACGAGAGGAGGGGCTGTCATAGTCTGAGGTCATAACCACCTGCAGTGGCGCACGAGAGGAGGGGCTGTCATAGTCTGAGGTCAAAACCACCTACAGTGGCGCACGGGAGGAGGGCTGTCTGAGGTCATAACCACCTGCAGTGGCGCACGGGAGGGGAGGGGGGCTGTCATAGTCTGAGGTCATAACCACCTACAGTGGCGCACGGGAGGAGGGGCTGTCATAGTCTGAGGTCATAACCACCTACAGTGGCGCACGAGAGGAGGGGCTGTTATAGTCTGAGGTCATAACCACCTACAGTGGCGCAAGGGAGGAGGGGCTGTCATAGTCTGAGGTCATAACCACCTACAGTGGCAGTGCAGTGCAGTGCTTTTATGTACAAAACTTGCATCTCAGCTGCAGTATGTGGCCGCAGCGAGCCCCGATCGTGACCTGGACCCTGGGGGCTGAGGCCGTGACAGGAGTAATTCCAGTCAGCTGCAGTATGTGGCCGCAGCGAGCCCCGATCGTGACCTGGACCCTGGGGGCTGAGGCCGTGACAGGAGTAATTCCAGTCAGCTGCAGTATGTGGTCGCAGCGAGCCCCGATCGTGACCTGGACCCTGGGGGCTGAGGCCGTGACAGGAGTAATTCCAGTCAGCTGCAGTATGTGGTCGCAGCGAGCCCCGATCGTGACCTGGACCCTGGGGGCTGAAGCCGTGACAGGAGTAATTCCAGACCGCTGATTCCACTGAGCTCAAGTCTGCATCAGAGACCGGTCGAGCATCTAATCAGGATTTCGGTTTGAATGCGCATTGCGCATCAACTGAATAGTCGATCTAACAGCCCGAAGCCTGAAATGCTGGAGCATCAATGCATACAAGCACATATAATTTGCATGATTTGCCCTAATACTCGAGCGCAGCATTGTCTGTTTACCGAGCATGGCGACGTCGATGGGGTTAACGCTGGCAGCGTGGACTTTTATCAGCAGCTCCGTAGGACATGTGATGGCCGGCAGACGGTAGGACGTGGTCAGCTGAAATAGATGACGCAACTGTCGTCAAATCATTGTTATAGGTGACGCCACGGTCGGGTGGCTCCACCGCCGTCAGGCCCCTTATCACAGGTGGCGCTACCCATGTCAGCACCTCAGCCTACTGGATGTTACGGGGTATTCCGATACTTTAACGCGCAGATGTTTCGGGCATACGGTCGATGCGACTATGTGCTAATATAACGTCCATGTGTATCCTTTAACGTGGAACAATAACAATACTAGCAGCGAACAGTAAGTTTCGTTAGTGCCGTGTGTAGGTCGGAGGTATTTGCAGCGCCGGGCAGCTCACCTGCAGCTCCTCAGGTCCGCCGTACTGGTGGATCTGCCAGGCGGCCATCTCGGTCGGTACGGAGGTGTGGTGGACAGAGCGGCGGGACGCGCAGCGGCGCAGGCCAGCCGCCGCCGCGCCGCCACAGCGGAGCACCGGCGTCGCCATCACCGGATCACCAGGTTACTGTGGCACACAATTAGGACAGGCTGCACTATCATCTGTATTCTGTATGTTCAAAACCTGTTGAAAAAGGTTTGACATAGGGCATCTTTGATGGTCTTGGAGGTCACTTTCATTCAGCCTGAAAGTGCATGTTAAGATAAAACAACACAAGGCTTCTGCTTGCCAGGAGGTTCACTGAGCTGGATGAAAAACAAAACCAAACAAAAAAATCAAACAGTTGATATAATAGTATGTAATAGTATACTTGACAAGTCAGGCCAGTGCATAGGACATTTCACAAGGTAAGACACAGGATTTGACAAGGTAAGACACAGCAGGGTATATAAGTTTGAACAAAGTAAGGGATGCAGAGACAAGCATAGAGAATGGGATGTTGGGATGTGGAGATTTGGATGTTTGGAAGTACATAACAGGGTACAGGACATCACCCCTGTCATGGAAAATGACAGTACATATTACAGAGCGGATATAGTACATGACACAACACACATAATGCAACACAGATGGCATAGCACCAGACTTGTATCCAATTCAATCAATCGACTCAAGTTACTCCCTTGTTTGGTCAGCCCTTCAGGTACTGATAAGGATCAGGGTTCGCCACCAGACCGTACGCCTGCTGAGATGCAAGTTTAGTGTCTAAACATGTGTATTAGCATACCCAGTCTATGTATACAATTTGCATCACAGTTAGCGTACAGTGTGCCAGCGAACCCTGAACGTTATCAGGACCCGAAGGGCTGACCACACGATAGGAGTAACTTGAGTCGCTTGATTGAGTTGAATACAAGTCTGCTGATAGGACAGGGCACAGGCATTACACATTGTCGGGGCTTTATAAATCAAAAAGATCCCTTAACAATCTCCACATACAGCAACAGGATGAATGGATGGCTGACTGAAGGACAGAAGATAAAGCAGCATAAAGGCATCCAGAGGAGGCTCTAAGATAGAGTAGAAACAATATAGAAAGTAGGGCAAACAATGAGCAGGGAGCTTGCATTCATTCAAAATTCAGCCTGGACCAAATTTTGCCGAATCCATTCTGCCAAATAAAAATAGGTGTTCTTGGTGAATTGGCGATTCTCAGTTGCTGGCACTAGACCCAAATAATCATTTTTTTGATGAGTCAAAATTTTGATCCAGCCCAATAGAAATGGAAAATTACTGATTTACAAACGGCAATTATGAAGCACTGGATAACAGTGATGGGATGAATGGCACATGAATCTGTGCATTGTGGCGCATAATACAGTTTCAGCCACCTAGATGTTCAATAATTACCTTGGAAATTGATGCAATATTGCTAATTGCTTTATAAGTGCATCAATTTTGTGATCCCTTGGCTCACCTGAATCAATTTTTTAACTCAAATTAAAATAACTGTATCAAAATATTGATGCAGTAACAGCATGGGTAAAAAATTTGTTTACTAAAAAATATAAAATCATAATCATTTCATGTAATTACATTACAAAATTAGTTTCATTACTTACAAACTATAAACTGGAAAATTTAAAAAGGTTATCCTAAGAAAATGACAGAACATATTTGATGTAATTTGTTGCCACGTGATGGCGTCTCAATTTTCCCAAAACAAACCAAAAAAACTTACGCAAATAGTTTGAGTTGTGACCGAGGTGGATGGAGTAATCAGTTGTGCATCAGATGGTGTGATTATATTTTAGGACTGACCATTTTACATTGGGTCTAGGTGTTTTTAGTTAAATGTTGTCAATAATTGTGTCAATTTTGTATCCTTAAGTACAGTGCCTATGAAAAGCTCCACTTTGCATTAAAAAATGGATGTGTCAATAAATTGATTTTTTGGACCTAGTGCCAGGAACTGATCTGGATCAGCTGGAGTAGAAAGTACACTACTGTGATTGCAGCAAATGATGAACTGTGTATACTGTATAGTATATAGCTGCCATGCAGGGGCGGATCCAGGGGGTGGCTGCAGTAGTCGCTGCCACCACCCCCCCCCCCCCCGCCAGAAGGGCGCCCCACGGGCTGTCCGTCGCTGGGCGCCCGGCGATGGACATGTGTGCTGGTTGTTTTAATGTCTCTTGTTCGCTCCAGATGCGGCTTAACAAACATTGCTATCATGGCGCCCCTAGATTTTTGGAAGGTCCCCCTAAATTGGCCTGCTGCCACCCCTCCTAAAATATCCTGGGTCTGCACTATCATCTGTATTCTGTATGTTCAAAACCTGTTGAAAAAGTTTGTTGACATAGGGCATCTTTGGTGGTCTTGGAGGTCACTTTCATTCAGCCTGAAAGTGCATGTTAAGATAAAACAACACAAGGCTTCTGCTTGCCAGAAGGCTCACTGAGCTGGATGAAATTTTGCCATGTGCAATCTGATACATGTGCCACCAGCAATATTCCATGTTATTATTTAATATACAGCCTTGCAAGTCAGGTAGGTAAAACCTACATGTCATTCATAAAATTAAATGTGAACATTGACATTTATCACAGTTGAATGCTATGACAACAAAAAAACAGTGGGTCAATGTACTGAATATACTACCAACTAAGGACATGATAACAAGAATATAACAATGCCAAAAGTACCTAACACACACAAATAAAAATGTGGATGTCTAGGTTCATACCTTGACTTCAAATGTGATGACCTTCATAATTGTTATCTGAATGATGTCATTCATATAATAATAATAATAATAATAATAACGTTTATTTCGCACCAGCGTTGGTACATATCTTTGCAGCGCACACAATGGGAAGGAGATAGTACACAAGACAGACACAACAAAACACAAGTCATACACTAGCCAGGGTCAATGCCCCTCAGCAACTCATGGTGGTCTTGGTTCCGCTGTGCAACGATCCGATTCAGGTGGGACGCAAAAAGGTTGACAATGTCATTTTTTCCTGCTGCTGGGAGGTTAAGGGCCATTAGGTCATACTCCCGTCTAATATGAAGATGCGTTTTTGCTACGATGCCATTATGGCCTATGACACTTACACACAGGGTTTTTATAATACTATTTTCACTAGAATGAAGCCTCTTGTAAAACAAAAGTTGTCTGCTAGCAACTAGCATAGGACAGGGAAGAAGCTTGAGGGACTTACATAGAACATGATTTCTGGTCCACACTGGCATCTTTACTAATTTCTTGATACATGAGTGATATGCCACACACAGTTCACGGAAGGCCTTCTTATCCCTGAGTGTGTCCCACAGCTCACAGCCATACATGTTCATACAGAAGGCTTTAAAGAGCTTGATCACAATGTCCTTGTTGGCATGGCCAACCCTAGCACAGATCATATTTGCACTATAATACATCAATCGCTTTACCCTGCGAATGTCCCCTCTGTCACTGATATCGGTGGCCAATATGTGACCCAGATATTTAAATTGATTGACCCAGGCCAGCTTGTGACCATTCAAAGAGATAACTGGGGTCTGTGAACTAGTCAGATGTGAGGATACATGTGGTCGTTGAGGATTGAATAGCATACAGACAGTCTTTTTTACATTGAATTTGATATCCCTTGACAAAGCAAATGTTTCACACGTATTAACTAGCTCTTTCAGACCTGCCCTAGTGGGCGAAAGTAGCACAATGTCGTCGGCATAGGCAAGCACATTTACAGAACATTCCCCAATGTGGCATCCTAGCGGTGACATCCGCAAGTTACATATAAGGTCATCAATATACACATTGAACAGCAGGGGCGAGAGGTTGCCACCTTGACGCACACCATTTTCTACAGAGAAGGGATCAGAGGAACTGTTAGCCCATTTCACTCCCATCGTTTGGTTCCTGTACCAGCTCAGTAGAAGTTTCAGGTAGGATGAGGGAGCTCCTCTTTCAGACAGTATCTGAAAGAGCTTTGAATGACAGACTCTATCAAATGCTTTACTTGCATCAAGAAAGCAGGCATATACTGGACTGCCCAACTTAGTATAGTGATTAATTGTTTCTTTGAGTACATAAGTAGCAAGAGTGGTGGAATGTCCTGTCTTAAACCCAAATTGAGCATCACTTGTAAATAAGAAGGGTTCCAGCCTCTCAATCAGAATGAGTTCTAGTACTTTTGACAGTGTCGTAGAAAGAGCTATAGCCCTGTAATTTGATTTGTCATCTAGCAGACCACCTTTATCCTTAATCAAAGGAACTAGCAATGAATAGACCAGGCCATCAGGCAGATTTGAGTGGTTAATCATGGTATTGAATAGGATCGCAATGATGGAAAGCATGTCAGGTTGCAAATGTAGCAGATGGTCAGTAGACATATGGTCCCACCCTGCAGACTTCCCACTTTTTAGCTTAGCCACTGCACAGCTCACATCCTCTGTAGTAATGGTAGGAGTACAGGGGGATGGGACACTCTTAAGCTGATTTAGCATTGCACAGTCACTGCTGCAGCTATTATCATTGAACAATGCTTGAAAATGGTGCTTCCACATATTTGAAATATTGGTGTTCCCTGTAATGCTACCAAAACTAGGGGGGAGGGGGATACTACCGCCCATTTGCTGCTTCACCATGGTCCAGAAGCGATTGGGTTCCTGATTATGCAAAGACATAGCTAGCTTGTTTGCGTTTAGCCTTTTCTGTTTCCTTCTACAATTCTTAACACATATTTGAATGACAGTCTAGTCTGCCTCATCTGCAGAGCCACATGACCCTCTTTGGGTGAGCCACATGACCTCCAGTACAGGAATGCCTTTCGGGCCAATTCATGCAACAGTTTTACAGAGTGATTCCATCCAGGAACAGATTTAGGGTGATTATTGTGATGCACCCGCTTTTGCACAATACAGTGAGTCCCACTGAAAGTGATGGCATCTGTTAAAGCTTTATAACAGTTTGATATTTTGGCTAAGTGTGAGCCCTGCTCACAATTTGTACTACACATGGTTCTAAGCTCTCTGATGATTAAGTGGAAAAGTGGGCCTAGCTCCCCATGAATTGAATGATTGTATGCAATCACATCTTGCGCATTTGCAGAGCTCCAGCAAGGTTTTGACAACTTTGGGATAACTGGCTCATGGGACACAAGTACAGTAGGTTGTAAAATAAACTCCATTACTAATGGCATATGGTCAGTAACACTAATATCATAGTTCACAAATATACTTTGGATGGCAGAGTGCAGACTAGGACTGCAAATGCAGTGATCCAGCCATGATGTAGACCCATGAGCAGCACTGACAAAAGTGTACGTGTTTCTTGAGGGGCCTATGATATTTAGATCAGATAAGAGGAGGTCATTTTCTGAACAAAATTCTGTGAGTTCAGTAAAGAAGGTTGAACCATGACTGTTGGCATTGAAATCACCAATTATACCAAAGTAGTTTGTTTTTGTACCAATAGCATCAAGTGTGCAAGCAAGCTGTCCAAGATACATGCAGAATTGGTCATGGCTCTCCAAATCTCTATAGTCTGTTGGAAGATACACATTAAGTAATGACACTTTACCCAAATTGGTCAATATGTCAATTTCCATCACCCGTTTGTTTATAGTATTTACTTTTGTACTGGATTGTAATGTCTTCTTCCATAAGATAGCTACACCGCCAAAAGGTCTGCCGTTTAAAAGTGCACTAGAGGAGTCAAAGGCAGAGATTCCTTGACCAAGGAAGTCTTTGTGAATGTTGCTCAATATATGTAATTCAAATTTAGCTAGCCAGGTTTCTTGTAAAAACACTATGTCATGCATGTCACAGATTGAATGCACCTCAGACAATGAGCTTTTCAGGGAGTGACAATTAAAGGAGCAGATTTTGAGCATGTTTGAAGAGGTGAGGGAACACAAACACTACACTACACTAAACACATGACACATTACCCACACTGACACTGCGTGCTATCTGCTTTAGGGTGCTTACAGGTTTGGCTGCACTCTTAGCCACCTTAGGTTGGTAGTACCTTTTGATGGATACATGGGTAGGCCACTTATCAGGAAGAAGGATCAGGTTAACTTCCTCAGCTGGTACAGTAACCTTAAATCCTTTGTACCCATAGGTTGAAGCAGTGATGAATTTCTTCAACACTTGCCTTGCCACTACCACTAAGTAGCCAGTTCACATGAGACATATATAAAATCACATATATAAAATGCATACCTTTGAAGTTGCAGATGACTGGATCCAGTGTTTGTTGACAACTTTATCGGTGTGTCATGTGTGTATGTATGTTACTGCCACATTGCATAAGACTTCCTACCAAGGCTATACTTCTTGGCTATTGGTGGGTTAGGGCGCGAAGCTGCTTGGCTCAAGCGTCCAACACCAAGCCTATATAAACCTTCCTACGGAAAGTTGTTGTTGAGGGTTAGGGCGCATAGCCTCTTGGGCTCAGAGCGTCCGATCCGATTCTCGAGTATCTTCGATATCTTCCTTCTTCTTACTATATTATCTCCAGATTTTGGTCTCTCGGTCAATTCCTACGGAAAGTAAACAAACATTGCTTTGAAAGCGGCACAACCTCACCATATTTGTCTATATTTATGGCTACCATATGCAGCAAAACAAAGTTTTATTGCCGTTTTGGCACTGGGCAATGCGGCACAGCATGAATTAGGCGTTCACTTTGAGCGACATCTATGGACTAGAATAGGAGTTTGCCGAGTTATGCGGCACAACATTCTCCAGGCGTTATTTTTTTAGAGACATCTATTGCCAGAATTGAGAACTATTGTGCTATGCGGCACAGCATGCATCAGGGCCAAGCGTCTCCCCGGTGAGCTTCCACGTAAGGAATTTGGGATTTCGGGCTTGTAAGCTTGTATGGAATGGTCATCAAATAGAGGGCTGCTAGAGGATGGTTGACTCGTTCACCCGTTAATCTGTTAACCCATTCCCATTTTGCAGTAGAAAACTTGACCCGCTAACCCATTGACCCTCTTAGCCGTCGGTCCTTCGACCCTTTAACCCGTTGAGCCGTTGACTCATTATCCAATTGCTATTTTTCCGGAGTCATATTAACCCGCGACTTACTGGGGGATTATCCCCCCCCCCCCCTCTCCCCTCCCGTTATTTTGCAATAACTCCTAAACGAACACCGGTATCGTCACTAAACTTGCAGTACCTTCTCTCACATCAATTCTACACATGTTGGCAAAAGTAAAAATATGAGACTATGATAGGTCGACCGGGAATGACGTCAGAGTGACGTCATGTTCTTCGGTTTTTGTTGCAAAATAATGGTTTGCGGAAAACGCTGTCAAAGGTACGATCTTTGGGATAAACTCAATTGGCATAAACCAAATTACTGACAATATACCGGGCTATCAAACTGCTATCTCGGATTTTTGAGTTTTTTAACTCAAAATTTTGAGAAATGCAAATACATTTTGTTTTGTTTTTACAAAATGTTCAAGAAAAAATCAGAATTATTCCAAAACCGGAATATATGTGATCGAGACGTATGCGGTGAATATGTGTACCAAATTTCAAGTTGATATCTGCAAAAATGACTGAGTTATGACCTTTAAATGACCAAAATCGACCACCTCTCACAGCATTACTATGCATAAAAACGCATTTCCATTTTTGCTTCTAACTTCTATTAATATGAAACACACAATGTTCTAAGGTCATTGTTAGCGTTCTAGACGAAAAACAAACCCATAAACATGTGTTACAACGCCTAATGACCGTAATCTGCAGTTTGACCTCGTGACCTCGGATGACCTTGACCTGACCCAAGAACATTAACAGCTTAGAAAGGTACTTAGAAGTGTCAGACACACGAATCATACAGATTTATCGACAGCTTATGCGTTTAATATCGCAATTTTGCGCGACAATTCCATCCATCGAGACCTTTTGACACGGTCAAACATTTTGTACTTGAACTGACCTGTGACGTCATCGGTGACCCCGAGGTCAACAATATTATGTTTCCCTCGATAAATTTCCCAGGGCTATTGAATGCCGTTTGAATTTGTTAAATTCGGTACAGTAGTTCCGGAGATCCGAGGGGGCAAAAAATACCCCCCCCCTAGTAAGTCGCGTTATGAAATATACCCCAGTAACTCGCGGGTTAAAGGGACTGTCCCACCTTCACAAAAGTTGTAAAATGTACGCCGCTTGTGGTGCAAAATATGAAGTAATTGATGCCGAACACGATTATGACATTTGTTTATCGCAAACAGTGCTCAATTTCATAAAAAGTTAAGTTTTAATATTTGGGTTGATGACGTCATATTGAGCTCTAGAGACCTACACAGAAATCCTTTACGCTACCAAAGTATGGGCACAATTATTTCGAGACAATGCTGGAGCTTTGAATACAAAACAAACCGATTACCAAACCATTGAAACGTAGCAAATATCTCCAAGGTTCACCTACAACAAGTCGACAATCATTACCAGTTGGGTAAATAGAGACGACGCTGTCGGTTTAGAGGACCTATATTCAAATACACATGGACCTTATTTTTTACGGATGTCAAAATCAAACTCGAATATCTTTTTGATTACATCATTGTGGTTGTTTTAACTGCTACCATACTTAATTTAAATGCCAAGCCATCAAAATAGCTAACTCAACTCAAATATAATGTTAAGGTGGCATATTCCCTTGAATGCCGGTCTCCTCAAAGTGAAATGCCCTGTTCCAATCAGGTGGCGTTCGTGGAGGCGAAGGACGGACACCGACAGAGGCCCGCTTCCCCCCCCCCCCCCCCCCCCCCGACGCTCTCCCCAAACCTGAACCCCGCCGCCTGGCCGCCGCTGGCCAAGGCCCCGCCCCACCGGACCACCGGTCCGCAAGCCCCGCCCCAGGCAACCCCCTACCAGCAGGCTGCCCAGCCAGACCTGCCCCGACCCCGAGCCGGCTTGCAAGGGTACCCACCCATGCCCGCCCCGCCCCGCCGCTCAGCCGAGTCCACCCCGGCTCCCTCTGACGGACCCTCCCCCCGCCGGGAGACCACCCGTCGTTCTTCGGAACTGTCGTCCGACGACGAGTCCCTCCTGCGGACCGCCGCCCTGAAGGCCGGCCAGAACCAGCGCTCCCGCCCCTCCTCCCAACCCCGCCCCTCCTCCCTCTCCCGCCCCTCCTCCCACTCCCGCCCCTCCTCCCAACCCCGCCCCTCCTCCCTCTCCCGCCCCTCCTCCCACTCCCGCCCCTCCTCCCACTCCCGCCCCTCCTCCCAACCCCGCCCCTCCTCCCACTCCCGCCCCCGGGCCACTGAGGAGAGCCCGACCCCCTCCCCGCCACCCCGGTCCCGGTCACGGTCGAAGCCCCGCATACCTAGGCACACCCGAGCGACCGCAGGGCGCGGCCCGGACAGCAGCGACTAAAAATGAATAATAACCAGTCAGAATTTGTCCTCCAATGGAATGTTAGATCTTTAATATCCCATTGGGGGCAATTCAAACATTACGTCTTAAATAATAATCCGTTAGTAGCCGCTGTTCAGGAAACCCATTTTATTGACGCCGACTTTAACAATTATACTCTCAAAATCTACGGTTATAGCCTTTATACAAACAACGTAAATGCATCACCGCGCCGAGGCGGCTCGGCTTTGCTTATTTCAAACCAACTTTTGCATCATCAAATCGACCTTCAAACAACCTTAGACGCAGTCGGCGTTAATATTAAAATCGCTCAGCTAGAAATAACTCTCATCTCAATTTATTTCCGTCCTACGGAGGACATAGACATTGATTCTTTTTCCCAGCTTATTACAAATATTAACACCCCATGTCTGATTATGGGCGATTTCAACGCGCATAGTCGGGCGTGGGGCTGCCTTCGGAACTCTCTTCGAGGCCAAATTATGCTGGACCTACTGGACCGGCATAATTTGGTCTTCCTTAACGACCAATCGCCCACACACGTACACCACTCAGGAGGCGAGGTGACTTACAGCGCCATCGATCTCGCCTTCGCCACACCACGCATCGCGACTCTTTTTACATTTAACGCACAATCTGACCCTCTTTTTAGCGATCATTTCCCAATTCACTTAGAACTCCAAGTCCCTTCAGGACAGACTAATTTTTACTCTCTGCCTAGATGGAACCTTCGCAAAGCCGACTGGTCCTCCTTTCAAAAACACATTGACACTAGTCACCCCGCAGACTCCCAGACCGACATTAACACATTTTTAAACACTATTCTCGCATCAGCACACCAGCACATTCCACACACACGCACACACACACAACACCACCCGAGGCAGCGTACTGCCCCGTGGTGGAACACAGAATGCCAAAGAGCTGTTGCCCTCCGGAAAAGAGCATTTCGAAAATTTCAATCTTGTATAACTGCAGAAAACGAGCACGAAGTACGGAAAACCCGCTCTTTGGCTAAAACAATAATTGACAAAGCAAAAAAAGAATCTTGGCAGGAATTCTCATCTACCTTTAATCGATTTACCTCCCTCTCAAAAATTTGGACATTAATTAAATCGTTTTCAAATAAAAGACCACCGCCATACAAAATCCCACACTTACAAATACACAACACATCTTACACGCTTCCCCTAGAGGTGGCGACACAATTTGCACAACACTACGCTAACATATCATCAACCCAACAATGTACACCAACTTTTACTAACCAACTTAACGATCAATTTCAATCTATTAGCTTTGACTCTAATAACGTAGAAATCTACAACTCTCCTTTTACCAACTCCGAGTTAACGTATGCTATCGGTAAATGTGGTAAAACTTCTGTAGGGCCAGATCAAATTGATTACTCTTTCTTTAAAAACTTGACAGAGACTGGTCTCACCAACTTACTAACAGCCTTCAACACCATGTGGTTTGATGGCACTTTCCCTGAATCTTGGCATAATAGTACGCTAATTCCTATAATTAAACCTCGCAAACCCAAATCTTCCCCCGCTAGCTATCGCCCTATTTCTCTAACTAGTTGTGCATGTAAACTATTCGAACGCATGGTTAATGGACGCATCAGGACATACATTGAATCAAATAATTTACTTTCCCCACACCAAAGTGGTTTTCGACCTGGTCGCTCCACTGCGGACAATTTAGTTGGTCTTATCGACTCTGTCCAGCGCGGCTTTCGAGGGAGAGAGGTCACAGTTGCCCTCTTTCTTGATTTGAGAGCTGCGTTTGACAGAGTCAACAAAACCGCACTTCTAGTAAAGGTCCATAAGGCCGGAATTCGAGGTCGACTCGCCAAATTTATCCAAAACTTTTTAGAAAATAGAACTTTTAATGTAAGGTGCGGCAACACATATTCTCCAAATCAAAATCAGGACCACGGTGTCCCACAGGGATCGGTCCTCTCCCCGACCCTATTTTTAATTATGATTAACGACATCTTCAGTAATATTAATAAGATCGACAAAGGTCTCAAATTTTCAATGTACGCTGATGACCTGGCGGTGTGGTTCTCGCACCCGAGTGTCGATCAAGCCAGCAAAATGTTACAACTAGTACTCATTGATATAAAGGTATGGTGCGACCAATGGGGTCTGGAAATTTCTCCAAGTAAATCTGCATCTCAATTTTTTTCAAAGAAACCTGCATATGTGGAACCCTACATTCCATTAAAATATAACAATCAAATTATCCCTTTCGTCAAATCATTCAAGTATCTGGGAATAACGCTAGACACACGTCTCTCGTTCATCCCACACTTCAATGATTTAGTGCAGAGATGTACGCGACGAATTAATATTATGAAGTCATTGGCTGGGCGAGAGTGGGGCGCAGATCGGGCCACTCTCCTCCAACTATATACTTCCCTGATACGCCCAGTACTGGATTATAACGCATTCTTATTTGATGACATATGTTCCAAACAAATTAAAAATTGCAAACTGTCCAAAACGCTGCCTTGCGCATCGTGACTGGAGCCTGCCGCACCACAACACCACAAACTTACACATCGACACTACATTCCACACTCTGCCGCCGACGCAAATACACACTTACTTAGATTCTACGCCAGAGCAAGTTCACACCCCACACGCCCAACATTCACATTTAAATCACCCCGCACCCACTAGACGACAAACACTACTACAAAAACGACACCCGCTTATCAGTCACAGAATCAGACAAACACTCACACTATTCAACATCGCTCACATCACCACAATGCCAACGCCACCACTCACATCTCACTGGCTCGACACAACACCAGACACACACCGCCTCTTCACACACACAAAAACACAGTCACCGCAGCAGAGACACTCACACTCTTCCACGAACACAAAGCACAACACAACACATACACATACATATACACAGACGGTTCACGGGGCGAAGGCCGAACCGGTGGTGCATTCTACACAAACACAGTTAGCAATAACTTTAGACTTCTCCGACATAAATAGCGTATACACAGCGGAATTGTCAGCCATTTTATTAGCATTAATATACGTCAGAAAAGAAAAACTTAAGGAAGTAGTCATTTGCACAGACTCGTCCGCCTCGCTCACGGCTATTTCCTCGATTAGTGCATGTAGAAACCCGATAGTATTTAAAATCAGACAACTAATCAAGTATTTAAACAGTAAAAACAATAGTATTAAATTCTCTGGATCCCAGGACACACCGGTATCCGGGAACGAGGAAGCCGACAGACTTGCGAAATTGAGCCTAGAATTACCTTCAGTAAACCAACTTCCAAGCCAGTATCAGACGTGTTAAATTATATTAATTCTCAACTAGCATACTGCGCCAGAGCGAGTGGGACGCCGCTCCGCATTTTCATCTTTACCCAATCAAGCCAAAAGTCCAACATTTTATATCTAGTCATCAGAATTGTAGAGAGAATGAGGTAATTTTGGCGCGCCTCCGTCTCGGTCATACAAAAATTACTCATTATTACATTATGGAGAATCTCCCGCACCAATTGCCAACATTGCCCAGGTTATCCGCGCTACACAATCAAGCACTTACTTATTACTTGCCCAGTACACAACGATAAACGACAGAACATTATTAATTAACACACAACAAAATGGCATCACATTAAATCTTCAAACACTGTTAGGTGATAGTTATCCTGAATTGATAGGTCTCCTCTTAGATTATCTCTACCAAACACGATTAGCTAATCAAATATAACAGGGTTTTTGGCCTTGCGCATTTTGGCCCACCGCGCAGGTTTTTCCCTTTGCCTAGACGCTGGGTTTTTTATTATTCAGGACTTTTCGCCAGCTAAATACACCCCACAACCAGGTCTCGCGAGGCGCCGGAGCCAGGGAGACTGGCAACAGTCTCCGTTGTGGCAATGACGGCACGCCACGGCTCCATCAACACTGACACTGTACAAGTGTATGTATAAAAATATGTATGCATGTGTGTCTCGTGTTTGACTTATTTTTGACTTTGAACGAAATACTTAACGTAATGCTAGATATTATTTTTGACCTTGAACGAAATACTTAACGTAATGCTAGATATTATATTTGACCTTGAACGAAATACTTAACGTAATGTTAGATATTATATTTACTTTGAACAAATAATTTTTCCGGTACAATAAGCCGGTTAACGTAATTAGTAACGTAATTAGCTGCCCTAAGTCCCTAGTTTTGCTCCGGGTCACATAAACCGGATAACGTAACTCTTTCTGGCAAATTGCCAGAGGTCACTCCCCCACCGGAATATGGCTATAGGCCGGTCCGGGAAATAAAAAAAAAAAACATACAAAACAAGTGACAAAATCAGACTACGAACTCGTGGCCTATTTAATGTATGGACCATTTCTGAGTACGCACGCACTCAGCACCAGCTGTAAACAGATCTCGGCAGGAGCGCCGCCACGGACTTTTTACTGGGGGGGACGCAGTCACAGTCGCAGTCAAAAGCAAAAGTTGTGACCGGGGTAACAGCACTGGTGGATCTAGGGTTCGAGTTTGGGGGTGGGGCAAAAATTACGCTCAGTTTCATCTGTGAAAAGTTGTTGACCGGGGGAGAGGATAGCGTCGGGTCGTCAGAGCGTAGAGTCGTTGAGCGGGGGTGACATCGGGTCGTCAGCACGAACAAAATTACCGCGGGAGGGGGGGGGGGCGTCTGGTCCTCAGCGCAACACAGTCGTTAACTGGGGGCGGGGAGTTTTTCCCCTAATTATCCCGCGCCCCGATGGGGTATTCAGCCGAACACGCCCCCTCGTTATCTTCCGATCCAATATAACCGCAGCGAGAGCCGCAAGGCGGCAATCGAAAACTCGCATGAGACGCATCTAAAGCACACGCAAATTGTCAAAATAAGGTCCATGTCAGGTCACAGCCAGGTCAGGGTCAAAATGCGAGGTATTTGAGTTATGGGCCATACTTTCCACAAAGCCTTATATTGCGACTATTATCGCACAAAGTGCTCTGTAAGGTATAATTAACATAAGCGAAGGTGAAATTGTAAGCAAATGTCACAAGGTCAGGTCAAAAAGGTCACTATTGGCAAGAGGCCTACGAAGCCATGCGACACATGTTCTATGGGTTATTTTACACGTATAATTGATAGTAGCAGCCATTTCACACTGACCCCATAAATAACCCTCAG